>CAUYSK010047072.1:0-19271 GCA_963575035.1 Avahi laniger | reverse complement strand
TTTCTTTCTATTTTTAGAAGAGACAGGGTCTCGCTCTTGCTAAGGATGGTCTCTAACTCCTGAACTCAAATATTCCTCATGCCTCATCCTACCAGAGAGCTAGGATTAATGGCATTGAGCCAATGCGCCCAGCCAAGGAGCAGAATTTTAAGGATTAGTTTCCTTGGTTGGTTTTGGGGTTGTCTGAAATTGGTTCTCTAATTTGATTAGACCTAAAAATGCTAAGGACTCTACTTCTAATAGTACAGAGAGCATTGATAATACATGGCATGAGAAGTTTATAGAGATACACAAAATATCTGCATTTGATATTCTCAATCAACCATTTATAAGAGGCAAGGAACTTGGTAACTCTATACATGATACTTTTGAATATTTGTGGAAAACCAGTGAATATAATGATGTTCATTGGTTGCTTCTAATATCTCTGGATGAAGTAATGAAAGAAAAAGACGAGCTGAAGAATTCAAATTTCTGTCTCCAGCTCCTTATAAATAGCGTAAGAGCTTCTAAGTGTGCCTTCCTTGTAGCCACAGGGCTGAAATTGCTGAAAATCAAACATAAGCCCTTACCATGTGATTTAGTTGAATGTTTAGCCTTGCAAGTATCTACAGTTAAAGTGAGGGCACCAATTGGGGAAGAATGGGACCCTATAAGTTTGGATGGGGACACATGTAGAAAGACCCTGATGAGGCTGGGGTCATTGAGCTCCTATATTCTGATGAATCTTGCTTTCCGGCAGAAGCAGCCTCCCCACCTCCAGTGGCAGCCTCCCCAAGCACAGTGGTGGCCTTTCCACCTCTGTCTGAGAAGAGTGATTCTGCACTGCCTAGGGAAATGGTAGTGGCCTCCCCGAGGCAATTGCCAAGCAAGACAATGCTGACTGTCCCCAAGACCCACCGCCACCATCCTTCTTTGCTTCTCAACCTATAGGAAGACTCAAGTCCCAACAGGCCCCTAAAATGTGAAGTACAAAGTGTAATCCACAAGGAGGTATACTACACTCCAAAACGACTACTTGAATTTTCTAATTTATACAAGCAGATATCCAGGGAATATGAGTGGGAATGGATATTAAGGGTATGGGATAATAGTGGATGGAACATAGAGTTGGATCAGGCCAAATTTATTGCCATGGGCCCACTAAGAAGAGATTCTGCATTTAATGTTACAGCTAAGGGAACTGGAGACACATTAATTGTTTGCTTGGTTGGCTGTGAAGGAAACCAGAATATTTCACCCCAAAATATGCCTCTTTGATGTAAGTTTCTTTAGGCTAGAGACAACTGGGTAGCAGCAGTCACAGAAAGAGCTGCCTGAGCTGCTCTTTCTTACCTAGGGCAGGACATAAACATTCTGGGAGAAAGACGCAGGGGGACTTCTGCCTCCCCTTCTACCTAAAGGCAGAGAGTACCAGCTCAGAGACTGACACCAGCAGGGCCAGAGGAATCTAGGAGCAAACTCTGCTGCCTTCTTATAGTTTTCTTAACCTTTTGGGAGCCTAAAGCTGCTTGTTCCTTTGCCTTGCCACTTCTAAATTTACCATTCTTTGTTAGGTTTGCTATATAAGAGGGGACCCTAAGCCACAATTTAGAGAGATACTTTGGAACTGAGATTATTCCCACATGATGTATACTGCATGCTTAAATAAAAATGCTTGTTTTTCTCTTGTTGATTTGTCATTTGTTACAGAAGTGTCCCAGCTACAAACTTATGAGAGTTGAGAAAAGAAATTATATTTTCTTCCCTTCAGCTGAAACATAGATCAAAAGATGGTCCATCATGAGTGAGTTGGAGACGCCTGATCTCCCTTGGGTTAATATAGAGAAAGAGATTCAAAGGCTTAAGGAGATTGGAATGCTAGAGTGGATTTGTCACTTAAAATCTACTCGCTTCCGCTGGGAGGGTACAGAAGACATACCTTTCACCAATACTTTGAGAAATAGCTTGGTGTAGGCGTCACAGCATCCCTGAAAAGCTCCTGATTGCTCTTCTCTGCAGGCTGGACCCTACAGCAGGAACTGCAGTCACTCAGTTAGAAAACTTAAATGAAACAGATATAATTGGATCCCAGGGTGGCAGGGGCCTAGTGACAGCACTCAACTATCAAACACAAGGTGGCATAGTTGTCGTAACGGGCAGCAGAGGCAAAGCAACTATCAGAATAGTCTGATTCATGTAGATCTATGACACTGTCTAGTTAACTATGGTGATCCTACAAGTGAAATATAACAGATAGGAAGCCTACTAAATTCTTACTTGATCTGTATAAGCAGAAAATTTTCAAGTCAAGTGAAAAAAAAAAGTCTAATTCAAAACATAAAAACAAGAATCATGGCTGCTCAATCAATTCCTAGACTTCAGCCAGTTTACAGACCCCAGAACTCCTTGAATGAAGGGGAGGCTGAGTCTCATCCAGGACCTTCGTATACTACTGAAATTTTACACTTTTAATCTTTCTTCCAAACTTTCCCAAAAAGACCTATGCCCTTTTACCAGGGTAATTGTGCATTGGGGAAAAGGAAATAACCAGACCTTTTGGGGACTACTGGACACTGGCTCTGAATTGACATTGAATCCAGGAGACCTAAAAAGTCACTGCAGCCCTCCAGTTAGAGTAGGGCTTATGGAGTTCAGGTGATCAATGGAGTTTTAGCTCAGGTCCAACTCACAGGGTCTGGTGGGTCCCTTAACCCGTCCTGTGGTCATTTCCCCAGGTCTAGAATGTATAATTGGAATAGACATACTCAGCAGCTGGCAGAATCCCCACATTCACTATTCTTTTGAGTGAGGGCTATTGTAGTGGGAAAGGCCAAATGGAAGCCACTAGAGCTGCCTCCACGTAGGAAAACAGTAAATCAAAATCTATTGATTGCATCCCTGCAGAGATCAGTACCACCATCAAGGACTTGAAAGAGGCAGGGTGTTGACTGCCACCACATCTCCATTCTACTCTTCTATTTGGCCTGTGCAGAAGACAGACGGACCCTGGAGAATGGCAGTGGATTATCATAAGCTTAACTAAGTGGTGACTTCAACTGCAGCTTCTGTACCAGATGTGGCTTCACTGCTTAAGCAAATTAGCACATCTCCTGGTATCTGGACACAGCTATTGATCTGAAGAACACATTTTTCTCCATACCGGTCTATAAGGCCCACTTGAAGCAGATTGCTTTCAGCCAGCAAGGCCAGCAACACACTTCATTGTCGAATCTCAGGAGTATATCAACTCTCCAGCCCTGTATCACAATTTAGTTTGGAACGTCTTGATCCCCTTTCCCTTCCATAAGACATGCTTCTCATCCATTACATGGATGATATTATGCTGATTGGACCCAGTGAGCATGAAGTAGCACCTGTCCTGAACTTACTGGTACGACATATGTGTGTCAGAGGGTGGGAAATAAGATCAACTAAAATTCAGGGCCTTTCTACTTAAGTGAAATTTCTAGAGGTCCAGTGGTAGGGCCATGTCAAGATATCCCTTCTAAGGTAAAGGACAGTTGTTGCATCTGGCCCCTCCTACAACCAAGAAAGAGGCACAACGCCTAGAGGGCCCATTTGGATTTTAAAGATAACACATTCTTCATTTGAGTCTATTACTCTGGCCCATCTACCAAGTGACCTGAAAAGCTGCTAGTTCTGAGTGGGGCAATAGGTCCAGATTGCCATGCAAGCTGCTCTGCCACGTGGGCCATGTGATCCAGCAGATCCAGCCACTGATACTCAAGGTGTTGGTGGCAGACAGGGATGCTGTTTGGAGTCTTTGGCAGGCTCCTATAGGTGAATCACAGCAAAGGCCCTTAGGATTTTGGAACAAGGCCCTGCCATCATCCACAGATTACTACTCCTCTTTTAAGAGACAGCTCTTGGCCTGCTACTAGGCCTTAGTACAAACTGAATGCTTGACCATGGGCCACCAAATTACCGTGGGACCTGAGCTGTCCATCATGAACTGAGCGTCATCTGACCTACCAAGCCGTAAAAGTGGGCATGCACAGCAGTGCTCCATCATCAAATGGAAGTGGTATACACATGATCAGGCCTGAGCAGGTTCTGAAGGCACATGTAAGTTACATGAAGAAGTGGCCCAAATGCCCATAGTTCCTGCTCCTGCTATCTCTCCCTGTCTGCACCATGGCTTCATGAGGAGTACTCTATGATCAGTTGACAAAGGGCCTGGTTTACAGATGCTTCTCACAATATGTAGGCACCACCTAAAAGTGGTCAGCTCCAGCAGGACAGCCTCTTTCTGGGACACTCCTGAAGGACCATGGTGAAGGGAAATCTTCTCAACAGGCAGAACTTTGTGTGGTGTACCCGGTTATATACTTTGCTTAGAAGGAGAAATGGCCAAACTTGGGATTATATACGGATTCATGAATTGTAGCCAATGGCTTGGCTGGATATCAGGGACTTGGAAGGAACATAATTGGAAACTGGTGACAAAGAAATATGGGGAAGAGATACGTGGATCAGCCTCTCTGAGTGGGCAAAATATGTGAAGATGTTTGTATCCCATGTGAATGCTCACCAAAGGGGGACCTTACCAGAGGAGGACGTTAATAATCAAGTGTATAGGATGACCTGTTCTGTGAATACCAGTCAGCCTCTTTTCCCAGCCACCCCATCATTGCCCAGTAGGCACAAGAAAAAAGTGGCCATATTGTCAGGGATGGAAGTTACGCATGAACTCAGCAACAGATACTCCCACCACCAAGGCTGACCTGGCTATGGTCTCCTCTGAGTGCTTAGTCTTCTAGCAGGAGAGACCCACATTGAGCCCCTGTTATGGCATCATATCCCGAGGTGATCATCCAACTGGTGGAAGGTTGGTTAGATTGGACTGTTTCCATCATGGAAAGGGTAGTGTTTCATCCTTGCTGAAATAGACACTTATTCTTGATACAGATTTGCCTTCCTGGCCTGCAATGTTTCTGCCAAAACCATCTGTGGATTTAGAGAATGTCTTATCTACCATCATGGTATTCCACACAGCATTGCTTCTTACCAAGGAACTCACTTCACAGCCAAAGAACTGTAGCAATGGGCCCATGCTCAAGGAACTCACGGATCTTACCAAGTTCCCCAATTATCCCAAAGCAGCTGACTTGATGGAATGGTAGATTGGCATTTTGAAGTCCTAGTTACAACACCAGCTAGGTGACAATACTTTACAGGGGTGGGGCAAGGTTCTCCAAAAAGCCGAATATGCTCTTAACTAATGTCCCACAGCCAGGAATCAAAGGGAGGAAATGGGAGCGGCACCATGATCCCTAGTGATCCACTAGCAAAATTTTTCTTCCTGATCCTATGACTTCTACTCTGCCAGCCTACAGGTCTTAGCTCCAGAGGGAGGAATGATGCTACTAGGAGACACAACAATGATTCCATTGAACTGGAAGACTGCCATTCAGCCTCTTTGGGCTCCTCATGCCTATCAGCCAACAGGCAAAGAAGGGAGTTACTGTGCTGGCTGGGGTGACTGATCCTGACTGCCCAGGGGAAACTGGCCCACAGGTAAGGAAGAGTGCGTCGGGAATATACGAGATCCCTTAGACTTCTCTTAGCATTACCAAGCCCTGTGATTAAAGTCAATGGGAAACTATAACAACCCAATCTAGGCAGGACTACAAATGACCCCGACTCTTCAGGAATGAAGGTGTGGATCCCCTGCCAGGTAAAGAACCACGATCAGCTGAAGTGCTTGCTGAAGGCAAAGGGAATACAGAATGGGTAGTAGAAGGAGATAGTTATAAATATCAGCTACAACCGTGTGACCAGTTACAGAAATGATGGTATTGCCACGAGTATTTCCTCCCTATTTTGTTAAGAATACATACATTTCTATGTATATATACATATATTAAAACAAATACCTTTGTTTTCATTCCTCCCTATTCCTTTATCATTTAACATAAGATATGTTGACTCTATATCAGAGTTTAGGTATTGTTCATTTTGCATCAGAGCATCTAAGTTATAGGATATCAGAAGAAAAGTCAACATAATTCAAGGATTTTATCTCCTCTTCTGGGGAAGGGATTAGTGTGTTTTCGATTGTGCACAGGTGGCCTGTCATGGGACTTCTCAGCCTCCATAATCATGTGAGCCAATTCCCCTCATAAATCGCCTCTCATATATGCTTATTATATCTGTATCTATGTCTATATCTATATCCTGTTGGTTCTGTCTCTGTGGAGAACCAACCCCGACTAATAGACTGGCATATAAACAGATAATGGCAGTATTTTCGAATACAAGTTAAAATAATTTTCTGAAATCAACTTTAATAAAAAAGACAACCATGTGAATCCTACAGCTACACAGGGAACAGTTATTTTCCAATAATGCTTTTATCATCATAACTAACATTTAAAGAAATAAAGGATGACAGCTTTTATAAGTAGCAGCTGGAATTACTATAGTGAGAAAATACAAAGTCCTCCATTTTTATGCTTTTTGTTCTCAAATGTGTAGTTTCCACAGCTTAAGTCATGACTTGTTACTTTAGGAAAGTCCTTCTCTGTGTCACCCTTAACACCAAAGTATATTATTCAAGACTTATTCTTATCAAAAATTCATAGTGCCTCATTTCATTTTTATGTATTTTTCCTTAAGTCCTGTATGGTCATGTCTTTAACAATACTGCATCTTCACAGGATTGCTCTCTCTGGTAGTAGTTCTGATGAACTGATTTTAAAGTCTAAGTCTCAAGAGACTTTGTTCACACAGCAGTTTTTGCTTATATGGACTTAAGTGACACCCATGTTCACCATAGATGCTCTTACTGCCGACACCCAAGACAATAGGAGTGAATCTTGCTAATCTACTAAAGCCCTCGGCCCATCTGTGATTTCACCCTGGCTCTTCCCCAACACTTAAGGGACCCCAATTGGACTTCCAGGGTGTGATATATTTGGGCCACAGACAGCTGAGCATACATTCTCAACTACCTTGGCCTAAATTTTGTGGCAAATATCTATGAAGATAAACAAAGACTGGGAACTTAATGTAGTCACAGAGAATGCATACTCTAATTCATTTTATGCCAATGGCCATGTGATATGTGCAATAAGCTATGATAATTGTTTATACGTGAACAGAGTTCAGTGTTATCAAAACTTTGCAGAAAAGCTAATTCGGCACCTTCAGCAATGTGTCTATTTAACATTCTGCTGCATAGTAATTATGCATAAATGGTAAGTAGTTTTCATAAGTTGCTGTGATTACTCTTACCAAGCCCAATTTTATGGCTTTTTAAAAATTCTGTGTGTGTGGTTTAATAACATCTGTAAATAATGTCAATGTCAACAGATTCTCCTAACATCATATAAATCCAAACAATAAAAAGCACCAGTTCAAAGATGGACACATCAATTTCTGGGGCTCCCTCAGCAGCAGTACTCACCCCCAGCCCCAGAATCAGACACTGAGTTTTCATCTTCAGCACGCCTCTCTCCCCTGGTTGGTTATCTCCACCCTACTCATGCCAGTGCTTCCTCATCCTGAAAAAAGCAATAAAGAGTCAGTGAACTTTTTCTCATCTTCCTTCCAAAAAGCTGGGCCCCATACTCTAGAGGCCCCAAATGTCACAAAAACTAAAAAAGAAAAAAATGTATCAGAGAACACCTGATCACCTTTGTCTCTCGGAATTTGTATTCAGAACTGACACAATGTAACCTATGAGCCTAAACATCCATTTTCATGACTACCACCATTCGGGCTCAGGGAGACACTTCTTTCCATGTCTTGCCCTATGCACTGTGATCTCAAAATGAAAGTGGATCGAAGGTCTGTGGGATGTATCTTTGCTGACTTTAGAGCTATTGCTTTGACTTTTGGCGAGATTTGACAGACGGAAACATGTAAGATAATATACAAATTAATTAATTTCTCAAATCTTCTGTCAGCATGAGTGCGCCTAGATTCTTATATTAACTAAGTAGCATTTCCCAATAGTGTCAAAGCTCCTCTTAGTGCTCCAATTCCAGAGGGATTGGTTTGGTTCTGGGGTCCTCACGAATTAATGTGGTATTCCCAATAGTCGCATATGGCCTCTTAAGAATATATATCAACAATATTAAATAATTTAAACAACTTATTTCACTTTTGTTTTTATTTTACATATGTAGTAGAATAGCAGCTCTCAAAGTGTGATCTATGACTTCCTGGGAGTTCCAAAGTGCTTTCAGGGGACCCACAACATCAAATTTATTTCCATAATAATACCAAGATGTTATTTGTCTTTTTTACTGTGTTAACATTTGCACAAATGGTACAAAAGCACTGCTGGATATAACTGATGGTGTCTTGGTACATATCAAGCCAGTGGCACCAAATTTATTAGTAATCACTGTATTCTTCACTACCACACACTCACAATTTTTTTTAAAAGTTGAATTCTCATAAAATATCCTTAGAAAAGTACTTCTGCTGAATAACAAGGTACCATGGTTATCTTGAGAAAAAGCACTTAATGCAATTAATATTATGTTTCCAAGCTGAAGGAGATCAAAATATTTTACTCCAAAATATATTTCTTTGACATATTTTGAGATGTGTCAGAGACCCAATAAACAGAAGTAGTCCCTCAAAGCTGTCTTTTGTGAGGGAAATTTGCATCTATAGAGAATCTGAAAAAATTGAATTTTTAAAAATTTGGGTCTGTCACTGTGAATTTGGCAGCTTCCTAATACTTCAGGATTCTTCTGACTAGGTTGGTGGTGACAGTAACAAATGTGTTATATACATATAAGAAATGAAATTTGTCAACCTTTGGAAGATCAGTATAACTCAGTGGTCTAAATAACCATTGCATGATATTACACAATCCAGTATCAGTAAAACATCCATTCAAAGTGCAAGACAGACCAATCAGTTTTAATGTCACAGTATGAAAGTTCATTGATACGGTTTGATTTGACACTGCAACTAATGTTTAAGAAACTACCATTTGTCAAGTTTTGGTGTAGTATAAAAGAAGAATATTCACAATTATTGCAAAGGCCATTAAAATCCAGATTATATGTATGTATATAACATATGTTAGATACTGTGTGTGTGTACATAACATATATATATCCATTCAAATAAAGGCTAGATTTTCTTTTTTTATATACTTCAACCAAAACAACATATTATATAGTAGCTTGAATGCAGAAACAGATATGAAAATCCAGGTAAATTCTATTAAGCCAGATATTAAAGAGATTTGGAGAAATGTAAAGCAACACTACTCTTTGCACTCCAACTTTTTAAAAAATATATTTTCATAAAATATCTTAACATGTTATAGATTTATAGTTTTTTTAAGTAATTAATATTTTTTTAAATTTCTCAATTTTAATTTCCAATATTATAAATATCAATGGATAAAATCCACATAAACTAAAGCTTTTGGGGGTCCTAAACAATTTTTAAGAGTATAAAGTGATTCTAAGATACTTTTAAAATGAGAACTGCTGCATTAGATTCATATAAAGTAAAAATCTATGTCCAAATTAGTCTAGGAGCTCTCTAAACACATATAAAAATTCTAAGTAATAAGGTATTATATCTGAGTTCCTTTGTCAGAGGATTTTCTTTCTTGGTAGAGTATAAAATAATGGTGCATATTTCTTTTAGATGAATTCTTAGATTCATCTAAAAATGAAACCTATGTCCAGAAAATCTGTGAATAATTATACCAAAGATAGCACACAGTCCCACATACCAATTAAGTATCAACTTAGAAAAGACTACACTTTATGATTCCTTATATCACTAACTTTTCCAGCACATTCAAAGGGCAATCCTCGTTACAGAAGTTCTGTTCACTCTCCCTTTGACAGGGAGCACATCTAGGGGACTGCCATACTTGTAATGTTAGAGGTAGAATGCTAGCTTTCATTTTAGTCATGATTCTTCCTGACAATGCATGGCTTCACGCTTCCATATCTAATTCAAATCATTTAGTTCAAAATTATCCAAAGATCTTTACTTGGTGCTTTTTCCCCCCATCTTATCGGGACTGCTCTTCTGGAGAGAACTACACCCTCTCTGGTGTTCCATTAGGACGTTTCACCCCAAAACATGTTGCACAGTCAGTGTCACTGAGGTCAGGGCTGTCTCTATCATCAGGTCAACCTGCTGAGTCACTGCGCTACTCACTTGTGATAGGAACTTATTAAAACAAGAACTTAGGCCGGATGTGGTGGCTCACGCCTGTAATCTTATCACTCTGGGAGGCCGAGGTGGGTGGATTGTTTGAGCTCAGGAGTTCGAAACCAGCCTGAGCAAGAGCGAGATCCCTTCTCTACTAAAATAGAAAGAAATTACCTGGACAACTAAAAATATATAGAAAAAATTAGCCGGGCATGGTGGCACATGCCTGTAGTCCCAGCTACTCAGGAGGCTGAGGCAGAAGGATTGCTTGAGCCCAGGAGTTTGAGGTTGCTGTGAGCTAGGATGACGCCACGGCACTCTAGCCTGGGCAACACGGTGAGACTCTGTCTAAAAAAAAAAAAAAAAAACAAGAACTTAAATTAGATAGATTCACAGTTTCATGGTATTTAGGTCTCAACAACAAAAGGACGTGATTTTATAAGGAAATGCTTACAACAACACGTACATATTTAGTTTAGCATTTTATGTACATAGTTTTCTTATTAATGCAGACTTTAAATATATCTAGAAATGATGGAATGTATTATATACATGTACATACACATACATATATACATATATATTGTGTATACCTACAAATGACGAGTAAGCAAGAATCAGTTCATAATGAATTATTTGACACCTGTGAGTAATCTTACCTCCTAAGTTATCCTTACTATTTTCACAATTTAGTAGTATATAAACAAGATGCACAGATTTAAGGATGGTTAGAGATATGGTCAGGAAATTAGCTGCTCAGGTCACAAATCACTCAGAATGACTCTGAGATTTGTTTTTATTCACTGTTCCCATGATATGATACATACAAACTGAAAGTAGTTGGTCTCACAACCGTACCTCAGCCCTGTTAAAGAATGTGAAGAACCATGTTGATTCTGAGTGAAAACATTAATCCCTAGAGCCATTAACAAAATTTTTTTATATCAGCTTATTCTAATTCTTTACAAACATAATAGTAACAGTTGCTGTTTTCTCTGACACACAATAGAGATAAGACATCTTCCCACCGGCAATGGTGATGCGTTTCTGTAGTGATTTTTAATGGAGTCCACACCTCCCTAAGAGAGACAACTCAGAATGGAGGGGCCAGGGCCTGTGCTCATAGCACAGAAGGCTGAGCTTATGGATTGGCTGAGTGGGCTTTGGAGAGCCCTTCTAGCCACTCCTTCTCTCCTACTACTTCTCTATGCCTACAATTCTAAGACTAGAGACTGATTTGCTTAACATTAAAACAAAGATCTCCCTGAGAAAGGTAGAACATTTGAGGATTTCTGTCATTTATAACCAGTGGAATTGCATGTATTAGCCTTTTCCCCAAGATCAGTTGGGGCCTAGGTATGTTTGAGAGGGTCTTTGTGCTCCCTCTGCCTAGACATATCTGCGTAGCAGTTCCATATTGGGGTCCTGTGGCCTCCCTGGGTACTTCCAGGAAGCTGAGCCCAGGTTCCTCTCCAATATTTACACACCTCTCCCACACTTCTCTCCTCCCACC
Source organism: Avahi laniger (assembly GCA_963575035.1). NCBI lineage: Eukaryota > Metazoa > Chordata > Mammalia > Primates > Indriidae > Avahi > Avahi laniger. The sequence goes on along the minus strand of CAUYSK010047072.1, from coordinate 7,612 downwards.
CAGCACTGGGGTTGGGGAGAGATGGGAGATTGTACTTTTAGTCTTGGGTAAAGTCTTTTCTATTATTTTTGACCTAGATAAGTTGTCTTTTCCATAACTGACCTCACAATATATTGATAAAGCTTTGGGAACAAAATCAAGAATTTCTGTTATCTTACCTTATACACACCTCCCCTAAAGCAATGAGCACAAAACAAAAATCCATGAAAACACACCCTATGATATCATAAGTTTAGCTGTAACGGGACTACCATGAATTCTAGATCTCCAACCAGCCTCCATTCTCAAACAGAGGTAGAATAATCATGAAAAACTCCTAGGATGGCTTGGGGAAAGACATGGAAGGTAGGGCAAGCTGAGTGGATAGATGGCAGGCAGCCCCAGAACAGAGAGCAGGGAGGCAGAGGGGACATTTCTGCCAACAAATCTGGAAATTTCTGCAATCACTGTTATAATCCTGGAAGTTCTGCCAACAAATCTGGAAATTTCTGCAATCACTGTTATAATCCTGGAAGTCCCAGTCTGACAAAGAACTCAGAATGGTCCCCATTGAAATTTGAGCTATAGTAAATCATCACCACGAGGGTGGTCACCAGACCCATGGAACGGCTGGCCCACTAGCTATACAGACTCACCCCACGCATTTCATGAATCATGAAATAACTCAACCCCACAGTTTCAGTATTGGATTTTTTAGACCCGGCTTTTCCCATTCCTTATGGAAGATATTTACTATAGATATTATGGTTCATGAATGAATGGAGAAAACAGAAAGGGGAAAATAGAGGAATAAAATAAATATATGTTTTTATCTCAAATGGTATCCTACTGCAAGAGGATGCAGGAAATCAGGTAGTATTAGGTCATCCAGGAATGACAAAGTGGCATCTTGAATTGGGGTTTTGGCTATGGGGCACGATGAAGGGGATATATTCTGATGGTTACTTTGGAGTTGGAATCAACATAACCTGAGGTTGGTTGGATACAGTTTCCAAGAAGCAGGATGGGTCAAAGAGAACCCCCAGGTTTCTGGCATGAGCATCTGGGCAGATGGTGGTATCACTGACTGAAATAAGAAACACAGGAAGAAGAGAAAGTCTGAGTGGGAGGAATGCTGCGTTCAGCCTTGGATCATTGATTCTGAGATGCCCAACATCTCAACAGATTCGAAGACCTTGCTGGGAATCAAAAGAGGAAGCAGTCAGCCATGAGGGGGTGACAAACTGTGCAGCCCTTTGTTCTCAGCAGACAGGGAGGGCTCCCAGAGACAGGCTGACTGGTGATTAAGTACATTAGAGTGAAGGCCTATATCTCCTACAGAGTGGCTATAGGTCATTAACACACTTGCATCTCTCTCAAACAGATAGCACATCTGGAAAGTCAATTGTCAATTCCCCATCCGTTATAGTCTGGAAATCAAAAGCAGTCTTTTCATTACACATAGAGTGAAACAAAATGGTATTCAGGGTACATACATGATTATTCCATGCTAAGTGATGCTAGAGCTCATGGATTTATTTTGCTATTCATCAATCTCACAAGTTATCTCCTTGTCATTGTTCATTAATCAACCTGGCTCACTCAATCTGTAATTCTAAACCCTGGACTAGGTTGTTGTGTATGTGTCACTTTATAAGGGAAATCAGAGAAATGATGTAGCTTAATGCTGATTAATAAACTCTTTGCAGTATATTGTCTAACACATCATCAACAGCAACTTCCCCTGTGTAGACACATTGCCTGAGAAAAATAATTCCCCTCTTTCTTGAAATCGAAACCCAATGTGACTTGGAAAATATTTTTGTTATGCTTTTATAGGGCCCGAATATCAATATTTCAGTGTTGCAAACCAACCAAAGCTAAACTGGTCTATCAGCAATTGTCAGATTAGAAGTAAGTAAGGCGGTCACCTCTACAAATTCATTACCAGATGCATGTTACAACAGAAGTCTCAGATCAAATTGTTGCCATGTATACCAATTTATTAGTAATCACTAATAAATGAAAAAAGTGGTCACCCTATGAGAAGTCCCTGCTCTCTGTCCTTAGATAATATGCTTGTTTGAGAAAAGATTTAAGGCAGTTTACAAGGATATGGGAAGGCTAACTAAGGATTCTCTTGCAGAAGTGTTAATGAAGGGGCATTCGAGGCAAAAGAAAAGGCAAAAAACATGTTTAAAACAGAAATGGAAAAGGATGGTATGTTCAAAGAACTATAAAGAGTTCAGTGTACTGGACCACGCAGTGGATGTTCCAGGACAGGAAAGGAATGAGAGGTTGTAGGAGACCAAGACATATGAAGTTTGGAGCACGGAACCCAAAGTCTACCTAGGAAACTCTCAGGGGAGCAGTGGTGAAGACTGGACCAGGGAGGGACAGTGAGAATGCAGAACAGCGTTGTGTCCAAATGCTCACGGGATCATTTCCTACTCACTTTAGGTGTCTCTTCATTTGTGACCTCATCAGAGAGGTCTTTTCTAATCAATTTACCTGAAAGGGCAACACCCTCTATCACTTTGTCCCCTTACCCTGCTTTATTTTTCTCCCTAGTACTTAATACCAGCTACTATCGCAGTATGGTTTTGTTTTTTTTTTTTTTGGTTTTTTGTTTTATTTTGTTTTGTTTGTTCATTGCCTACCTCCTCCTCCTAGATAAAAGTTCCAAGAGCATGGACTTTATCTGTTTTGTTTGTTGTCATCATCCCAATGCCTGGCACCTGATTGACTCATTTGTTCAATGAATAGATAGATAGATAGATAGATAGATAGATAGATAGATAGATAGATATGTCAAAGAGCAGAGTGGCCACAATTCAGAGACCAGCTGAATGTGGAAGGTGGGAAGGGGGAAGCACTGAGAGTGGTGCAAAGGTTCTGGCTCAGTTGGCTGGGTAGCTGTCATGCCATCAACCCAAAGAAGTAGAACAGGTTTGGTGGGGAATGAATGAGGGATTGGGTGGGGAGACTGTGAGCCTGGTTTTGGACATACTGACCTCAAGTTGCCTGTACACCCTTTCTCAGGGTACACTGAGTAGGAAGCTGGGAATACGGATATGAAGTTAAAGAAAAAGGATCTGGGCATGTAGAGATCACTGGAGTCTGGGTGAGAAGTGAAGGTGTGGGATGTTCCAGGAAGAGGCACAGAGTATGAAGAGAGCTAAAACTGTACCTGCAGGAGAACGCACGCTTTAAGGAGCTGGCAGAGGAAAAGGAACCAAAGAGACTTAGGACAGGCAGAGAAGAAGAACTGATACAAGGTAAACCAAGGGAGTACATTTTCAATTGACAAAATGGCTAATAATTTCAGAGGTTATAATCGAAGGACTAGGAGGGGACCCCAAAGATAATTTCTAGAATACTCCCATGGTGACTCCTACTGTTTAGCATTGCATACAATTTAGAAAATTGCTGTAACTTCTATAACTTGTTTCCTTTTTTAAAATTTTATGCCAGTCTTAGAGTAGTAAGATTCCTAGATCTAGAGACAAAAATTCTATGTCTGTAGTTGACAGCCTCTGTTGTCTCTATGAACAGATAAATCCATGTTAAAGGGGACATTAATCTAAGTCATTTTAATAGCACCACAATTACAGCTGCTTGGGCTGATCATTAGTGTGTGTGTACTTATTAGCTAATGAACTCCTGTCTAGGTAATTAATGGAAAAAATATGAAGTCATTGTTTTGAGTGTGATTTACAGACACTAATAGTTTGCTTCAGTCATTAACTGAAGTAAATGAGGCATTTCAAGGGAGTCAGCAGTGAGCTCTTGGCTAAAGGCGGTAAAGTTTTCTCTGAATCTCAGCCTGAGTCTTTATTTCCTCTCCTTTGTTCTCTCACATCCACTTTCATCTCAATAGCACACCTATCCCCCTTGAAATTGTTCTCTCCACATCAGGACAGAACACTTCCTGACTGAGTTCAATGACGTGTTCAGCATTTTCATCTGCTTCTTAGGACCTGGTTGATTATCATCCATGTTCTCCCTCTCTGGGAAAGCTCTTCTTTGGTTTCTCTGATACCAGTGCTATGGTCCACATGTTTGTTCCCCACCATCACCACCACCACCAAGTTCTTATGTTGAAATCCTAACCCCCAAGGTGATGGTATTAGGAGGTAGGGCTTTTGGGAAGTTCTTAGATCAGAAGGGTGGAGCCCTAATGAATGGCTACAGTGCCCTTATAAAAGAAGCCCCAGAAAGCTTTCTCAGCCCTTCAACCATGTGAGGACACAGCGAAAAGACTACCACCTACGAACCAGGAAGCAGGCTCTCACCAGCCTCACCAGACACCAAATCTGCTGGTGTCTTGATCTTGGACTTCCCAGTTCCATAACCATGAGAAATAAATTTCTGATGTTTAAAGGTCCCCAGTTTATGATATTTTCTTTTAGTATCCTGAACAGACGAAAACAATAAGATTCTCTTGGTTCTTCTGTTTCTCTGTTTATTTCTTCTTTATTTCTTTAAATGGATGGAGTTCCTGTCTTCTACCCCTAATTATAGTCATCTCCTACAATTCAGTCTTCATTTTTCAGTCTCTCTAGTATACTCATTCTTGTCTCCTCTACTTCTTTGTTTTCCTAAAATTTTCTAATTGGTCTTACAGTTTATATTTTTTTTGAATGTTTTTTGTTGTACAGAACACTAATATATATAGTTATATACAAAATATTACACACAATGTATTGGTAAAGAGGCAGCCCATTCAAGTCAGTGATCAGTTTAGAAGATCCTTCTATGATATAATAAAGAGGATATTCTGATTTAGGATATATGTAGACAAAGCATTTTGAGAGAAAATATCTGAGGATTACCTAAGGATGAGATTGAGCAGAGTTTAATTCATATTGAGGACATTTCTTAATTAGTTCAATTAAGAGAACATTAAGAGGAAAAATTATATTAAAATTAAATAGCTAACTTTGGGGCACCATGCTAAGTGTTAATTTACATACATTAAAAAGACAGTCGTATTAAAGCCAATTAAAACTATTTCTAGGGAATTTATCACAGAGGTTAAAAGTGCATTATTTATTTCACGTATTTTCTTTAATAAGCATTTAATTCATTGAATATTACATATGCTTATTTTGCTACATTTTTAAACTTTATCTTTTATTCAAAAGCTTTAAGACTCTAAAGTCTTTAAGTAAGTCTTTTAGAATCTAAAGTACAGGTAAAAATTATACATTTATAAGATTACCAAATTTTCAATCATTCCTATCAGATACTAGGTTTATCCTGGCACCTGCTATGAGCAAATACTTAGAGCAAAAATAAAATACTGATTTGTTTAAATGAACAGAGGATGGATGAAGCCAGTCAAGTGTAGTTAAATAAAAAATTTGAGCTCCAAATGCAATAAATGATGTTAAAGTTATCGAAATCCCTTCAAATGGACTCTTTTTTCAGATTTTCCACTTCTGTCAAAAGTGTCACTATTTTTCTGGTCCACAGGCTTGACACCTTAGAGATTCTTTTGCCTCAGCCCACTCCTTACTTACTGATATCCAGCCTGTCTACAATTATTACTCATCCTCTTTCTTTATTTTCAGATCCACTATCTGGTCGAGGCCACAGATACTGCCACATGGATAATAACGTGGCTTCTACACGGCTCCTCCCAGTCTCTCACCACTTCAATTATTTCTCACTAGATGAATCTTTCCTATGAATATATCATGCCCTAGTTGGAGACAGCTCAATGGCTTTCTGTTGCTGGTGCTATGGTTTGAATGTTTCCTCCAAAACTCATGTTGAAATTTAATTGCCATTGTGATGATATTAAGAGGTGGGACCTTTAAAAGGTGATGCGGTTACGAGGGGTCTGCCTTCATGAATGGATTAATGCCATTATTAGGGTGCGTTAGTTATCACAGGTGTGAGTTCCTGATAAAAGATGCGCAGCCCATCCTCTCTCTCTCTTGCACGTTCACTTGCCCTACTGCCATGGGATGATGTAGCACAAAGGCCCTCATCAGATGCCAGCACTATGCCCTTGGACTTTCCAGCCTCCAGAACTGTAAGCCAAATAAACTTCTATTCTTCATATGTTATCCAGTCTGCAGTATTCTATCATAGCAGCAGAAAATGGGCTACACAGCTGGTCATATGAGAACTAAACTGAGAACTCCTTCCATTGTAAAGTGGCCATGTTGGTCTTGAGGAGTTCTTTTCAAGTGCTTAAGCAGCACAAAACATAAAATAGATTAAAAATAGAGCCACTCAGATTAAAGTATACAAAGGAACCAGATCCTACCCACTCTCACCATTACCCCTTCTTTCATGCCTGGCAGCCTCCACAGATAAATCACTGACCTAGAAGATCTGTAAGTTTTTTTCTTGCAGCTGTAACACTCTAGGAGTTTCTCCTAAATTTAGACTTTAATGTTCTCCATCAAATGGTCTTGTCTTCTTTCACCAAACTCAGGTTTCTCCATTCCCTCGTAGGTTTAGAACACAAGCCCCTATGGCCCTGGACTGGGTGGAGAAAGAGGCAATCAAGAAGTCCAATTCTCATCCAAAGGACTTGCAAGTTCCGAGTTGCCAGACCTTTCCATTTTCCAAAAGAAGCTAGAATTCTGGAACCTCCTTTTAAAATCTACAGGTTTTTTACTGTTAGTAGCAGTGGTGGTTAATTGTATGTGTCAACTCGAGTAGGCTATGGTAGCCAGTTGTTTAGTCAAACACTAGTCTAGGTTACTGTAAGGGTATTTTGTAGATGTGGTTAACATTTAAAATTAGTTGACTTTAAGCAAAGTAGATTATCTTCAAAATGCAGGGAGGCCTCATCCAATCAGTTGAGGGTCTTGAGAGCAAAAAACAGAGGTTTCCCAGAGAAGTAAGAATAAAGAATTCTGACTCAAGACTGTAACATAGAAATCCCATCTGAATTGCCAGTGGGCTGTCTTGCCCTACAGATTTCAAACTTACCAGCCCCTACAATCACGAGTCAATTCCTTAAAATCAATCTCTTACACACACTCTCTCTCTCTGTATATGCATGTATGTTCTCTCTCTATATACTCTATGTACACACCCTCTATATACACACTCATATACACACACATACATATTCTACTGGTTTTGTTTCTCTGAAGAACACTCACTGATAAGTAGCCAACTCAAATTTTTGTGAAACTCTGTGTAGGCAAAACAAAACACATGCACGGGCCCAGATCAAGCCACCAGTTTGTAACTCATTCCCCCACAATCAAGCCCATCTCCTCAGGAGTTAATGCACACCTGATCATTCCTACTACTGTGTTCTTTTCCCCCCTAGGAAAGCCTTTCCCATTTTTACCTTCCCAGCCAAATCCATTGCTTCCTAAAGGCACTAGGCTCAGGGCTCTTCTCTTTCAGGATGATTCTATAATAATTCAACCCCATGATGATTTCCACACATTACTTTTAATTCCTTCTACATTTAATGTTCATAGATTGTACATGCTACTTTATACTATGTTGATGATTTTTTTTTTTTTTGAGACAGAGTCTCACTCTCTTTGCCTGGAGCGAGTGCCGTGGCGTCAGCCTAGCTCACAGCAACCTCAAACTCCTGGACTCAAGCAATCCTACTGTCTCAGCCTCCCAAGTAGCTGGGACTACAGGC
>CAUYSK010047069.1:0-14635 GCA_963575035.1 Avahi laniger | reverse complement strand
TCCTTCCTTCCTTCCTTTCTTCCTTCCTTCCTTCCTTCCTTCCTTCCTTCCTTCCTTCCTTCCGTCCTTCCTTCCTTCCTTCCTTCCTTCCCTCCTTCCCTTCCTTCCTTCCCTCCTTCCCTTCCTTCCTTCCCTCCTTCCCTTCCTTCCTCCCTCCTTCCCTTCCTTCCTTCCTTCCTTCCTTCCTTCCTTCCTTCCTTCCTTCCTTCCCTCCCTCCCTCCTTCCCTTCCTTCTCTTCTCCTGCAACACTTTTTTCTACCCAGCCAACCCCTCTTTATAGCCTCACCAGTTTAACTGCTCATTATCATTCAGATCACAGGTAAAAACCTGCACCTCTGCAAAGAGTTCCCTGGTATCTCCTCTCTTCCGCCCCTGAGCTCCTCCAGGTGAGGCCTATTATGCTGTAATTGCCTCTTTTCCTGCTCACCTTTGCAGCGTCAGGATCCAGTGCAGTGTTTACAACCAGTAGGAATTGAATATTATTTTTTAAATGAACATCAAATAAATACATAAATAAATAAGCAACCAAACAGAATTTTTTTAACTTAGAAAAGTAACGTAAGACATTTATTCATTTGTTCACTCATCGAATACTTCCGAGTGTGTGATTGTCATCTAAATCTTTCCATCAGAAACTGGGGAAGATTCTGTAGAAAAGAATGAAACCATGTATGTGTTTAGGTTTTTGCTTACCTTTTCCCCCTCTATCACAACTTAATCCAGTTTTTTTTGTTCAAGCCATAACTATAAAATGCACAGAGTATTTTCAATTATTCTTTTGTGTTTTTGAAAAAAGATACTAGTCTATTTCCTTTATTCTGTGCTAGGATATTTTTGTTTGATTCCTGATCCTCGGTGGTGGTTGCTATTGCTAAGGAGCTTATAGCCTGATCTAAGATGAATGTATCCCGAGGTGAATGATTATAAAGTACATGTCCCAAAACAAGTGACTCACATGTACATGGGTGGTAACTTAGGCTAGTAAATGTGGGAGGTAGGCAGAAAGGAAAACAGTGCTGTAGGTATTTTCTTCTTGATGTGTGAGTACATTGAACACATTTACTGCCAAGATCATGATGATGAGTGAGTTTAAAGGGAAATGTGCAAAATTGTCAAAACACTGTGCTAAGACCAACCAGTGTTTTTTCTTTACTCAGTTTCATGACAACCGAAGTGCTAAGGCCAGGAAAGGATGGCATTTTCACATTAGCAAGAGGCTTGTGGACAATAATTACATTTACTGTCAGAGTGGAAATGTTAAAGACTTTCCTCCCTGGCTAATAAATAAAACCGGAAGTGTGACTTTGAGACTCTATTTCACCTCTCAGATTTCTGCACGGTGGACAGCTGAGTCAGTGTGACTAAAGGTAATTCACTAGGACGGCGCCCCACCCAGAGAAGAACACACGGAGCTCTTTGAAGTGAATTATTCAGGTCTTGTATCTTGGATGGTATGTGGCTCTGGGAACATACCCGAGGGAGTGTTAGAAAGGGCAGGGCTACGAAATGTCTGTAGAGCCCTGTCAACAAGATAAAGGCAACCAAGGCAAGATATAAATTCATTTCAAAGAACAATTTCATGCGCTGCAGTGCTTAGAGCACTATGCATTTGTCAGCTAGATTTGACCAAGCTATTAGTATTTAAATCAAAATATCATCAAATTACTCATCTGATATTTGCTTCTAAAGTGAATATAGTTGAATGATAAAACAGTGCTTATCGGTAGAAAAAGAATAGGAGAATTAAAGTGATTATCTGGGGAATTCAGATCTCAAAACTACTTTTTATCAGAAATATTTATAAGTCAAAATATTTTCTTTCTTTAAGAAATATCCTAGGAAATGCCATTAGTTACCAAGTTCAGCTTCCTTATGTTGAGTCTTCATACTAAGAACTCCACATGGAAGGGAAAAAATTGGGCATTTGATATGAAATGAAATCTATTCTCTGGCCACCCAACGAGCCTCCCATGTCTTTTGGCTGCTTCTCTGGAGTTCTTCAGACAGCAGGGCTGTGTTAGCGTGTGTGCTTCCTGAAAAGCCCATTTTCATCTTTGTAAAAGTGCTGGTGAATTAATCCTATGAAAGTTTTCTGTTGGTTATCTTTTTCCTAATATATACCCCAAATATATTTGCATATGTTTGCATGATCTGAAGGAAAATATATGGATACAGAAAAATAGAACAAAAGGGCAAAGTTGAAGACAAGGACACTGCGCTTCATACATCATATATGAAATGCTATGCAGTGGCGAAAGGGATTGACCTAAAGAGTTTGAATTTAATGGGCACAAAATAGAATTTATGGTTATATTTTAAGATGTCTGCTCTATAACAGATAGTAGATTATGCAGAGAGTATACTATCTAGCACAATCTATAGTAGAAACTGCCCATGATGGACTTAACTTCTCTAAGTCCTAATTTATTCACCCAGAAACCAAGAATGACTACAGTGACCTGAAAGCATTTATTGTGAGAAATAAATAAGATGACAGACATAAACATCTGTATAAACATAAAGTAACTGTTAGTTTATATTTTTAAAATGACAGTTATTATAAAAACAAATATTTCTAACTGTATTAAATTCTCTAAATTAACTATTATAAATTGCCTTTTCCAGCAGACTTCCGTAAATTGGAGGCATTTAGGAGGTTGTTTCAAAGTTAGACACCAGTTTGGGGATACCTAGAGAGCATATTTAGCAGCCAATTATATTCCTGCCATCAGCGTGAGGCAGATCTGAGGGTCTTTCTTGGTAGGTGGGATGTGTTGCCAGGATTTTCTCCTGCAATTGCTAAACTTACCTGCCAGAGATTTTCCGTTTGCTGCCTGTGATTATGCTAGTGGAAGCTGTTGTTTATTCAAATCCACTGGCCTGTTGACCACCGGAAGTCTTTGCTGTGGACCTTACCTGACAGGGATGACTCAGTATGTTTCTGTTCCATGCTCCTGTCTCTGGTCATCATCTGTAACTGTCCCTTGAACTCCATTGTTACATGATCTGTTGTTGCAGGTGACTTGATCTGTGTTGTTCACTGCATTCACTCAGGAAAAGCTGGCATTTTAATTTAGTGTGCGCACTTACGGTGATGACCCTGTTGAGATACCTCACTCTCCATGCAGAGAGGATCTAGGAACTTGACTTAAGCAAGTCCCTAGGAGCTGGAGAAAGAATGTTCAATCCTTTAATTCAGTGGTTCTCAAAATGGGATTTTTGGATATTCCTCAGATACGTTCTTTGCGAATCTGTGAATTCTCTACAAACATTTATAAGGGTGTTTTTTTCTGTTTTGATAACCTAGAAAAGTTAACAGAAACATATTTTGTGTTATCTTGATGGTCACTTTATAAATGAATCCCATTCCACACCAGCTTCTGGGCTAGTCTTTACAACCAGACTGGTGCCTAAAATGAGAGCATGCAGCTCTTGCTGTGCTGGGAAGCATGCTGGTGGCTTCTGAAGTAGCACAAAATGACAGTACCCATGAGATCCACCATTGTGTTTACGGGAATGTTTTTTTCATCCAAAGAGACAAAAGTAGCTTCTTTTGGGGGGATTAAAATTGGCAATTAGAAGTACTTTAATTCTTAATAAGCTAACAAGGAAATAATTCAAGGTGACCTAATATTTAAAAGATGCTATCACACCAATGACAGCCACGTAGATGTTACGGTGTGTGAGGTTTCCGTGGCAGGCTGAGTATTCCAAGTTGAAGATCAAGTGTAAGCAATGGTAAGAAAACTTGATTCATGCTCAAATTACCTTTAGATTGATATGAATGAATGATACCTAGCGTGTATTAATTTCCTTCAGTGATTTGGTGGTAACATTTGTGCTGAAACTAGAAATTCCTTTCAACATCTGTAGGAATTGAAAACTAATTTCTGATATTATTTTCTTAATAGATTCCAACAATAATTGGATCGGGCTCACATTTGCAGATTTCAATAATTCTACAATGTTTTTCTTATCTTTTTAAAAGATAATTTAAGTTAATCATGAGGTTTTTTTTTTTTTAAAGAAGTTTCTAGCACATTATTTAAGTTTGAGAACCACCACTTGTGCCAAAGATAGGAACAAGCCAGTTATTTAAGGGGACCCTCTGTCCCTTACCTAATTTTGCGGTTTACTATAACTGAACCTTTGGAAATATCTCCTTCTCTGTATGTCATATTTTTGTTTCATAGAATCATTTCTATGTGATAAATTTAATTTCTTTCTTAATATAAAGACTTCCGTAATAGTGGAAGAATGAGAGGATAGCTCATATGTTCTGCAGGAGGGATTTAGGGGATTAAACTCAGACATTTGAGAATAAATCAGATATCAGTCCTCAGAGTAAGACCTATTTCCTAGCAACTGTGAGCTGGGAAGAAGGCTGGCGGAGACCTTCTCACCTCCTGAAATAGCCAGTGGTCAGAGACACCCACCTGTGACTCTATATCATAATATAGTAACATGCTGATAGCAAAGCTTGAATTAGAGATGTCTGCAACTGAGTCATAGCTACCAAATTTACTTCCAGTAATGATTTTGTAAATTTTATTGTTATCTTGTATTTTATAGTCCTCCCAGAAGTAATTTATATATAATAGCATAATTTTAGTGTAATTAATTGTACAGAAATTTTCAAACTCATAGCAAAACAATTTATAGTAGTTTTAATAACCTATGACAATTTTTATGCCCTTATATTTTATAGTGAATAAAATATGCATGAGTCTATGAATATATACATATTTTTATGAGAAAAATGATCTTTTACTTCATGTCATGGTAGAATTTTTAAAAGCTATTATAATTTTGTTTGTACAAAAAATTAAGAACTGCATAAACAGATACTTATGATTTGGTTGGACTAAAATTTCTCTACGATTTAATCTTAGAATCTTAATCTTTTCAATGATTACAGTTCTAAGTGATGGCGAAGAGTTGCCTGGGAAGAAGAGAATAACCTTATGTCATGACAAGCTATGTTTGTTGAGAAAGCAGTTCGGGCTAAAAGGGAAGGCTTTTATGGAATTCTGGCTCTAGCGCTTTTTGTCAAAATAAATCAACTAATGCAGAAGAAATTGAAGGGTCCCTCTGTGTGGTACACTTTCCTGAATCATTTACTTTGCTTTTCCTATTTTCCCTTTTCTCTCTTCAACCTTTTTAGGCATTTTGCAGTCCGTAAGTACCATATTTTATATACTTTTATGAATAATTTGGCCCCTTCCCAAGGAAGGTAGAAGGTGCTCATGCATTCAGATTATATTATTTATTGAATATCTGTTAAGTGACATCCATGTGTTAGAGGTGAGAGACATCAACTAAAGACTCTATAGTTCACAGTACTATCTTCAAGGAACTCGATGTATTGTGAGAGAGAGGCACATGAAGAGATCGATTGCATATGGCCCTGGCAGTGGCAACTCAGAGCTCCAACTACATTGTTATGGAGCATCAAGGATAACCCCAAGGATAATACTACTCTCTGTGCCTTGGGAGACCAAGCAAGGCTTGACAGTGGATACTGCATTTGACCTAGACTTTTGGGATCGATAAGAACTTAGAAAACAACAACAAAAACGGGGGGTGGGGTGGGGTGGAGACAGATTCCCTCCAACCAAGTAGAGGCCACAGCATGGAGTTTTGGAAGTCTGTTATGTGTCCAGGGAAGTCAATATGGGACAATAGTTATTTTGTCCTCCCTTCACCCTGTAACCAAGAGATGAGACCAAGAAGGAAGATAAGAATAAGCATCTTCTTACCTTATTTAAAAAATCAATTTAGAGAGGTAAACAGAAAGAACCAAAGTAAAAAAAAAAGTGACCTATGATTGTGTACAGCAGACATGCAAAAAAATTGGTCCTATATTATTGAATGGGAGTCATGACTAAGATTTACTGAACAACTACTATGTAGCAAATACTGTGCTAAATATTTTATTTATTATCTCATTGAATCCTCACTCTTTTTTAATAAGTAGCAATCATTTAGTAGGTGCTATGATTTAATCCAATTTACAGAAGACCAACTGAAGATCAGGAAGATTGAGTAACTTGCCCAAGGTTGAGTATTTATATTTATCAAATCCCTAATGTAGGATTTGAACTCAGTCTGTCCAGGATCCTGAGGGCTCAATCCCCACACATGCTGCCTCTCCTGCTCACACATCTGATTAAGATGACTCTGTTAAGTGGCAGAATCAGAATTTTTGTAGCTATGTGGATAGGGAGGCAAACCATGATGGACAGAACAAACACAACACAAAACAAAATAAGCAAACAACAACAACAGCAACAACAATATAAACTTTTTTTAGCAGAATTTGCACCTGTTGGTAGAAAGGTAGCCTTGTTGAAGTCATCATAAAGTGATATGATGAGGTCAAAATAAACCAAATTCTCCTCCCCATAAAGTTTTGGTTGGAGAGGAATGAACATATCAGAGTTTTATAGTGATACCTACTCAATGAAATCTTTTCTGCAGTGGAGGTAGTGTTAGTTATAATCTGGAGGAAATAGAAGGAAACGTATACACAAGTTCATGCATTGTCATCTTTTGGGCATTTAGTCTCTGTCTCCTTTTTTTTTTTTTCTTTTTTAGCAATTTCATTTTAAAAACTGATTTCTTCTTTTCAGCATGCCTTTGATCTCTTTATTATTCTAAGCTATCTTTTCTCTTCTATATATATATTTCTTGGTAAGCAGTATATATTAATAAGAACACAGTCCTTCAGCTACGCATTGAAGGTTTGCAAATGTTTGGACTGCTGTGCAGAGCAGTCTGTAGGAAAATAGGAATATTACTCCTGGATAATGGGAGAGGGCCATATCAATCAGAGGCTGGTGGTTCGTTCCCTACGGGAGAGGGGAAGAGAGGCAGCCAGAGGACCTGAAAGCTTGGGAGGCATCTCAGGCTTACTGAATGATGTTTTTTCTTAGTTCAAAGGATATTTCCTATAAGTTTAGGTAGAACGTTTAGTGTATCCTCTATCAGAATGAAAGCCCAAAATTATATCAATCTGAGATCCAGGTTTGATATTGTCACATACCTGTACCAGGGTATGAACATGACGTTTTAGAAACTCGGAACCTCTAGAATGAGAGTGAGAGGCAGGTGTGGTGAGGACTTCTCTGCCCAGGCCCGTCCTTACCGCACAGGATTCAGAGGGGAATGGAGTGAGGTAGGGTGGAAGCAATGTACCTGGTCAGGGATAACAAATACTCTCTTTCCCAAAAGAGACCATGCATAGGAATTGTCATAGGTCTCTGGGCGTCTGGCCTGGGAAGGGAAGCATAGGGAAAGGAGGAAGAGGGGGATTTGCAATTACAAAAAAGAAAGTTCAGGCCCGTTAAGAGCATAGTGGAACTGCTGCTCTGCAGGCCATACACAGCAAAGACACAGACGTGCACGCCATGATATCTGAGACGTTATTAAAGACGAACTGCAACAACTTCTCAGATTCCTGGTGGTCCAAATAGAAAGGTTAAACAAAACAATTTATACAATTTTTACTATTTATAAAAGGAAACACACCAGTATGTCAAATGTTGAAGTCACTTTTCACCACAGTTCAAGCTGAAACAAAGCTGGGAGGGGCAGAAATTGCTCCAAAAAGAAAATGAACTAGCATAGGGGGGCCTTTAGCATGCATAGCCTTCTTTTTCTGGCATTTTAGAAAGAAATCCTCAGAAGCCATTTTTCTCAGAGTTTGAAAACAATACTGTATTTCCAAGAGTTCTAACAAATTTACTTTAAAAGATATTCAAAAATGTTTAAAAAGTTTCCTAACAATTACATTCTCCCTATATGGTCAAATCTGATTTCACTAGACTCTGACATTCTGGTTACATTAAGGAATCATCCACAATAAAAATATACTATAGATAATAGATTTAGAACCACATGGTTTCTGTTTGTTAGTATTAGTGTACCGAACAAGTGCAGAGCAGATAAAGAAAATATACATTCGTGAGGGGGAAATTCTTCTCATATTGCCTGTCGCATTCTGAGATGGAATGTAGTTAATTTCTCTTCTTCCTCAGTTCAGGAAGTTTATTTTCTTAGAATCTATTCTCTGAGTTAATTTTTAAAGAACTAGCTCCGATTAAGTGCCGTATTGGAAGTAACTCAATATAGAGCCATAACTAAAATGCGAAGATATAGCCACAGAAGAAATTCAAATCTGAGAATTAAAAACAACAAAGAAATGTGTATCACTGAGAAAATGCATAATCGTTACTGTGTAATGATTAAATGATCCTACTGCAGGAAGAGCACTTGGAGGACAGGCCTGGACAAAGGCCTCTCGTTTTGCAGTTCACAAAGAGAGAGGCAGCATGAGATCCTCGAAGACAGCTCTGGTTTCATTTGGACCAAAATTTAGTTAATACTATCATTATATTGCTCTTTGTAGTGAAACGAAAAAGAGAAGGCACGCTTGATTAGTCTTTAAAAACAATTTTCACATGGATATTCATTGGGAAGTTTCAAAACCTTAAAGGTTTAAATGCTTTTCTTTTGAGATATAATAGAAATCTGATATTACAATTAACCCAGATTTGTGCCAATTTACTGATTTCATCCCATCAAGCGATCATAGGGATTATTTACATTTTGTGTGGGGACATGAATACTTTAAGAAACAGACAAAACAGTATACTGCTTTTTATTGTTCAGCATAACTCAGCTTTGTAGAAGTCAGCAAATTGAAGTATCAGTCAATCCAGCAATGGCTTTTTGTTATGTGCTGCTGTGTGGGCCATCGGGGACTTTAGACTTTAGCAGCCAACAGGAAACAAAACCAGATGTCTTATAGAAGCCATTGATTTTTGTCCCTGATGAATTCAGGTAAATTGCATCATTGAAATCACTCAAACTACTGTTAAGCCATTTTTAAAGGGCAAATCTGTCTGGGTTTATTGGTTCAAAATATCAACGTATATGCCCATGTACAGAGGTCGAAAGGCATCTTATAGCTACTAGGAACTTGATAAGAACACCATTAAGCTTCCCAAGCCCTGGTTTCCCTACACTGGAAGTAATCATAAAATGCAAAGTCAGTCATAAACATGAGGATTAATCTGTTAAGACTCATGATAAGTTCATTTTCTTTTGGCATAAAATCAAGGAAAAATGGCATGCATCACTAATATCACCAGCAAGAGACACATTTTGGGGTTAAATGGAATAAATGACTTTCTTTGAAAAATGACTATTACTTTCATTGCTCTGTAGTGATGGACTATACACAGGAAATGCTACGTCCGAATCTCGCACCTTGGCATACTGAATATTTTAAACTGAAGAAAAATGAGAACCCCAGATCCGAGGAAGCTCATTCTCTGACCTTCTCTTGTGAGGCCTTCTCTTTCCCCTGTGAGGCCATAAAAAAATTTCTCTGACCTGTCTCCCCTGAAAGCAGGTCAAAGACCCTCATTCCAGACAAGTCCTGCCCTGTACCTAGAGTCCAAGAAGAATCTGAACAAACAGGCCTTGCTAAGTTCCCCCAGTTTATTACTCTAAGGTCACACTGCCTGTTTGTCTAATAACCCATCTACATGACTGTCCAGTTTTCAACAAACTTAAGCATAAAAATACACAGTTTTTCCTGTGTCTTCATTTCTGAATGCGCCCCATCATGTAAAACTTCAGTTCAATACATTTTTTCACGCTTTAATGTTAATCTGTGTTTTGTTATGGGGATGTCAGCCATGAACCTTGTGATGGGCGAGGAAAAGGTATCACTTTTTCTCTGCTACAGTAGATTTTGAAACTTGGATTTTTTAAAAATTCATAAACAATATGTATGATTTGCTTTCAATATATACATTTGTAGGTGAACAAGACTGATCATTAGTATGGAATGTTTATCTTGTCATGTTTTTATACACTTGCAAACAAACTTGCAATTTTCTGTTGATACTTCTAAGAGCAGAAAAGCAATAGAATATTCTGCGAGTTCTGATCATTATGAACTTTTCTTGTGTATTTGTACATGCTGTAGTCTCATAATTATTTTAAATCACTTTATTAGTTTTCCTTTATTTTTACAAAATCTTTTTATGAAAAATCCTTTAATTTGAAGACCCTAAAATTTATGTTTGCTAAGATAGTTTTCCCTCCACCCCAAGGAGTTTAGTTTTTAAATATATTTCACAGTTCAGTCTGGACTAGGAAAAGAAGATGTAGGCTATAATGAAATGTCCAGTTCCTTTTATTACCTTTCCCATTGTTATATTCTACATTCTTCACATAGCATCAGCAAGCACACAAGCCCTGATGGCCTAACTACTAGTTTCTACAAAGCTTATGACAATCCGTTTTCCTGTACTGAGGAAGATATAACTCAGTGAAAAATCATCCACCCACAGAGGAGCCCCAAGATGAAATAATATTCCTTATGCCACCTTTAGGGTGAAACACAAAGCTAGAGATGAAAGCACAGTGAAGATGTCCATCCCTTCACATTTATTTTAGTCTTCACGAATGCTAATCCCCATCCACTGAGGCTAAGAGCACTGGGAACAAGATTCAGACCACCCAATGTCTATTCTAAAGTGCTCTAAGGAAAAATTCTTTTCTGATTTCAAATTTTGGCAGACCATTAAATGTAGGAACATGATTCACCAGAGTAAAGCATATAATTCCATTTATAGTCCGAAATCTCAAGTGTGTAATAAAAGAAGTCACATATTTGAAAATGATGTCCTATTGCTTCCTGTTAGTGTGAGGCTGGACTTCAGAATGAAAAAACATTTTTAAGAATCAATTACTTAATATTTTACCCTATATTGTATTTCTACTCTCAATGATGCCATATAATAAACTCCAATAATTCTTTATTTAACTTTGCTTTCAGGTACAACCTAAGAAATAATTTCTTTGGTGTCAAAATTTGGGCCTTACGAAGGTGGAATTTTAAAGTTCTCTATAAGAACATCCTATAGGTTGTGCAGTGTTTGTATATTTTTTAGGATTGCTAACATACACTATGTGCAGATAACATAATTCTCTGCTATCATAAATATATCAAAGTATATGTGCAAAGTGTACAACACAGGTTTGAACTGCATGGGTCCACTTATATGCAGATATTTTTGAATAAATATATTGGCAAATTTTTTGTAGATTTGCAACAATTTGGAAAAACTCACAGAGAAACCACATAGCCTAGAAATAGTGAAAAGAATTTTAAAGAGTTAGGTACATCATGAACGCATAAAATATATGTACATCCTAGGCTATGTGTTAATGGACTGTTTATGTTATTGATAAGGTCAACAGTAGGCTGTTAGCAGTTAAGTTTTTTGGGAATCAAAAGTTACATATGGATTTTTGACTGCATAGTGATTGGTGTTCCAAATCTTGTATTGTGCGTATGTATACCACATGTTTTTTTTGAAAGGAAATACTACGTACTGGAGAAGATGGAATTTTGGGGTATAAGTCAAATCCATTGTTTACAACTGAAAAAGCAGTACAGTTAGCAGAATCCCAGGCATTTTTTTTCAATAATGGATTTAACTGTCTTCATTGGTCTCATATACACCAACTCATGCATTTATGAATTACATTTATTTCAAAACACAAAATAGGTCTCTGTTCATTCTTAATGCTATGATGAGTCAAACAAACTAAGGTTTTAATTTTAGGGGAAGACCACATGTGGCATCATAAAGCTAGTTTTGACGCTTAATTCTTTCCACATTATGTAGTTTAAAGAAGAGGTTTTGTTTAATAGTATTTTAGTACAATAAAGGCAAGTGATTTCAGTCAGTGGACTCTGGATTGGTTCAATTGCCCTCTCTTGGGCAAGTTGCTACAAGAAGTCGTTAATATTTATCTGTTTATTGAATGAAGAAATGAGCACAGTGAAGTTTAGAGCAGGTTATGAGAAACTAAGTAAGATTAACAAAACAAAACAGAACAGCCTGAGCAAGAGTGAGACCCCACCTCTACCAAAAATGGAAAGAAATTAATTGGACAGCTAAAAATATATATATAGAAGAAATTAGCCGGGCATGGTGGCTCATGCCTGTAATCCCAGCTACTCGGGAGGCTGAGGCAGTAGGATTGCTTGAGACCAGGAGTTTGAGGTTGCTGTGAGCTAGGCTGACGCCACGGCACTCACCCCAGGCAAAAGAGTGAGATTCTTTCTAAAAAAAAAAAAAAAAAAAAAAAAGAATTAAAGAGACAAAAACAGTAAGGCGCAGGCATGTAGTTAAGTGCTCAAGAAATGTTAACCCCTCTCCCTTGTAAGGGCTCTCTCTGAGTTCACTGAAAGTGTGTTCCTTCTTTACATTCCCCACAGAGCTATGGAATCAGCCGGTACTTTGTTAATTTGTCCAATGAATGAGTCACAACTTGTCTTTCTGAATAAGCATCGTTCCTTGAAGGCAGAGTATGTGAGGCAATCAGAACTGTGGATGTTTATGCCATGAGAGGAAATCTGGAATGGGACACACTCAGTTTGATCCCGACAAAATCAGATTTTCCCCAAAAGTGTTGAAATCAGAGGCATTTGTTATATTTCTTAATACTATGAATAACATCAGCTAATACTTTGCTCAGCCCTTTACATGAATTATCTCTTCTAAACTTTACTGTCCGTCTTGAGGTAAACACTACTATATCATTATTAGCATCCCTCGGGATATTAAATTAAGGCTCAGAGTAATCAGATCGTTTGCCCATGGTCACAGAACCAGTCAGAGGCAAAGCTTCCCAACCCCAAGGCAAATGCTTAACCTCAGTGATCTGTTCTTGTGTGTCTCCTCAAGCCCAGACCCCGCTTCCAGGTGCCTTACTCAGCACAGAGCCAGGCACCTCATAAATGTGTATTGATTGATGGAGCTGATGCCCAGGAACACTTAGAACAGCACAGCTCAACAGGAATCAATCTAGTCAACTAAAGTTGTAGAAAATCAGTATTTTACAAGATCAAAACATTCTTCAGTGATTGTCAGAACTAGAAATGTCACAAAACTGTTTTAGAGTTAGTACTTTTAAAAAAATGTTGCCCAAACTCTTAAGCAAATGAAAAAAACAAAATCAGGGATCTGCAACCATAAGGTTCAAGTTTTCCCAAGTTGGTACTCACCTCTTTTAGAGATAACAATACTCACACGGAAGATTAATTATTCACTGAACTACTACCCACTGTAGTGAGATACCTCCTAGGGCCAATAGCATAGTGCCTGAGAGGGAGTAGATGTTTGATAAATGTATGTGAATGAATGATGGGATTTGCCAATTTTATTTCAAACCAATATAGCTGGGGAAAATATTATATTAAAAAAAAGCTCTTCAGACTGGACAGCCTCTAGTTAAGGGTTGTCGATTTCTAGTATAACACAGTGAAGGGAGCAATCTGGAGCCAGGCGACTTAGTCTGAAGTTCAGCTCTGCCACTCGCTAGCCCAGTGTCTTCACCTGCAAATGGGGATAATTGTTCCTGCCCTCTCTTTGTTATGAGAAAAGTTTACAAAATAAGGGTTTCACTTTTGTTTTCTTGCAATCCCCAAAACCTCATTAATTCTGATTCCATAAAAAAATCTCAATAATCCAGATTTCACCTGAGGTTAAGCTAAAGACCTCTAAAATACTCTGAAGGTAGAGTATAAAAAATGAATCAGGTTGACAAGATTTAACCAGTTAAGAAGAAAACTAAGAGTTTAATAACACCCAGCATATACTTGACAAAACACTGATCTCACTTCTTTCACTAGGAGGTCCTGAGGAGGACCAATAGTGTTAAAAATAATAAAACCAAAATGACACCATTTTGACTAATATATAATATCAACTTTTACAAATCAGGCTTGTGTCCTGAGCCATTTCCATTAATTATATTTATTGACAGTACAGTCTGGCAAACATTTAGAGAATGCAAACTATTAGGCTTAATGATTAAAATAAATCACAGTAGGTTCCGGTTCCGCCCTCGAGTCAGAGTTTAACCTTTAAAAAAAAAGCTTCTCACACGAGAATTGCCTCAACAGATATGACAGTGTTAAGAAAAAACAAGACGGTTCCTTGGGCTTTGCCCAGGATCCACTTCCGTATTCAGAGAGCTGTCCATCTTTAAACCCCCCACCATGCCTACATCACAAGGCACTTCTGAGGAGCAACTGGGAGAGTGGATATTAAACAATGAAGTGGTATAGAGACTACCTTGGGAATCAACCTGGTGAGTGGTCCCAGGGTGGAATGGCCATCTGGTCCCCTAGGCCATTTCCACAGAAGCAGGCACAACCTGGCTCAATGACAGTAGAAGTGCTGCTTTTGATCTCTGCATGTCCCTAGGCCAGCTGGGGGACAAGGACCCACCACTCAGGTGCTTTGTTCCCAACGGCCAATGAAATGAGGACAGACCCATGTCATCTCTAGCAGATGTGAAGAGTACAGAAAAAGGGTAATGACAGCCAGGTAGCAGTTAGGGCCACCTCTGAGAATTTTAAACCAGAAGCCACTTGGTCCCTACTTTAAAAACTACATTTTTGGCCGGGCGCGGTGGCTCACGCCTGTAATCCTAGCTCTCTGGGAGGCCGAGGCGCGCAGATTGTTTGAGCTCAGGAGTTCGAAACCAGCCTGAGCAAGAACGAGACCCCATCTCTACTAAAAATAGAAAGAAATTAAT
>CAUYSK010047066.1:0-37161 GCA_963575035.1 Avahi laniger | reverse complement strand
GCCTCAGCCTCCTGAGTAGCTGTGCCTGCAGGCATGCGCTACCATGCCCGGCTAATTTTTTCTATATATATTTTTAGTTGTTCAGATAATTTCTTTCTATTTTTAGTAGAGACAGGGTCTTCCTCTTGTTCAGGCTGGTCTCCAACTCCTGCCCTTAATCAATCCTCCTGCCTTGGCCTCCCAAACAAGTGTGGCATTTGGCACTTGCCTTGTTATATAGAATCAACCAGAAACTGGCTGAGCTCCTGGCCAAGGCCAGTTGAGATGCACTGGAATGTGCTCCCTGGTCCTGGACACAGACATGGGCTTGGAAAGGGTCAGCCCTTCCCGTGCCCGAGCTGTCTGCACCTTCTGCGGCTGGATGGGAGTCCAAGTGCTGACCAGGTACCAAGGCCACTCAGGAGTGTCCAGCCTGCAGAACAAGACCCCTCGCTGGGCCAGGGGGCCAGACCTTCTCTTTTGGTTGGAATAGAATTCAACATCAGCCTTAATGTTAATGGCAACATCTGTGACTATGATGGCCCCGTGAGGACAGAGCCCAGGTCCTGGTGGCTGGGTGGTGCAGATAGGGCCTGTGAGTGAAGCTCAGTGCTTCTGTTATACACATAGGACAAACATGAATGTCTCGGTCCTGAGCCTTCGAGAGGCTACCCTGCCTGTTTGAGCCTCAGTTTCCCCACATTTGAAGTTGAGCTTGAGCATAGTGTGATTCAGGGAACCCCAGGAAAGACCATCCATCTGTTGATTACGATCGTGGATACACAGAGCCAGGGGCAGGAGGTGGGACTTCTAGGGGTGGTCGAAGGTCATGTGATCCTGGCGCTGGGGATGCTGAAAGGGACAGGGTGGGGAAGAACAAGCCTGTCCTTCAAAGGGCCTGGCAGCTCTCCCAGAGCCTAGTGCTAGGTACACACCAAATGGAGTTTCCGGGGAAATGACGTGAGCAGAGAAGTTGCAGAGGGCGGAAACGTGCAGAAGCACCAGGAAAGCATTCCGGGAGAGAGGGACCCTGCCCGGTGACGCCGGGAGCATCTGTGGGAAGATGTGGCACAGAAGCTCCTGGTCAAGGGAGGGACCTTGTCCTGGGCTTCTGTTGAGCAAAGTCGGGCCTTCCCGGCCAGCATCCCACGGTCTGGATTTGCAGCTCCCCAGGACCCCACCAGTCTCCCCTGCACCCGGTGGACCAGTCGTGACACAGTGCCACATACTCAAGGCTTAACAACAGGAATGTATTCTCTCACAATTCTGGACGCTAGAAGTCCAAGATCAAGTTGTCGGCAGGATTGGTTTCTCCTGAGGCCTCTCCTTGGTGTGTAGGTGGCTGTCTTCTCCCTGTGTCCTGACACGGTCACCCCTCTGTGTGTGTCTGTGTCCTAATCTCCTTTCCTTATAAGGACACTAGTCACGTTGGGTTAGGATCCAGCCGTACGTCCTCATTTTCACTTGATTGCTTCTGTAATGACCCTATCTCCAAATAAGGTCACATTCCGAGGTACTGGGGGTGAGGACTTTAATGTCTGAATTTTGGGGGGACAAAATTCAGCCCACGATACCAATAATCAAATGCATTAGGAACTCGTTGTGTGTTGGGCGGGGCATGGGGCTCCCAATCACCTTGTTTAGTTCTCACAATCATACATTGTGGGTGGTCTTTATGCTTTAAA
This sequence comes from Avahi laniger, assembly GCA_963575035.1. Classification (NCBI taxonomy): domain Eukaryota; kingdom Metazoa; phylum Chordata; class Mammalia; order Primates; family Indriidae; genus Avahi; species Avahi laniger. Next base: position 35,497 of record CAUYSK010047066.1, on the reverse strand, counting down.
ATAGGGCGACTGAGGCAAGATAAAGAACCTACCCAGGCTGCACAGTTGGCCAGCAGCGGCCAGCACCTGACTTCAGTCCGAGACTTACTCTAAAGCCCAGGCTTTTCCACCGGGCTTCACAAAGCAGCAGCAGAATGGGCGTCGGTCATCCTTGGCTCCCAGAGGAGTCATCAGTGCTCAAAATACATCGTCAGGGAAGTGTGGTGAAATTTACAGCCCTCCAGGCTTCCGGATGTCCCTAAAATACCTGCCGTTGGTGGTGGGCAACGACGCAGATCGACTTGTCTGTTAAGCTGGAAGGAATGTTAACTTCGGTCGTAACCAGGGACTCTCCAATTAGAAATGACAAGTAACTGTGATACGAATCAAACCCTTTTAACAACCTGGTGTCTTGTGACTGTTTCGGAAACAGCTCGAGGTAAGAGGCTGGTCCCTGAAACATCAATGCCACAGTCTGGCTTTGACACCTGAGTGTACTCAGAGTCCCCTCCAGGATGTGTCTGTGGACAAAGCTGGTAGGAGGAGGAATTCATGATGCTTGGGCAGGGAATGTGTGACATTGCGGCCATCCGCGGGGCAGGGACAGTGGCCTTGCTGTCACAATACCCGTACAGGGGCTAGTGGAAAGGATGCAGACAGCATATATTTGGAAAAGGTTGTAGTATTTATCTAGGAAAACATTTATGATCTAGATAAATATTTGTCTAGGCAAGTCAAATATCAAAGGCCTACAAAGGGTTTTCAAAGACCCTTTTGTTTGTTGAGGTGTTTTGTCTTTTTTAAAAACTTTCATTTTTTTTCTTTCTTTTTTTTCTTTTTCTTTTAAAATTATTACAGGTTCTCAGGAAGTTGCAAAAATAATCCATGGAGGTCTCGTGTAGAGTTTACCCAGTCTTCTCCAATGGTCATATCTTACATAACTAGAGTGCAGTATCAAACAGGAAAACGACCGGCAGATTAGTGTGTATAGTTCTGTGTCATTTTTTATCACACACATAGATCTGCACAAGCACCGGTGTAATCAGGATACAGAACAATTCCATCACTACAAACGTCTCTATGGTCACCCTCCCCCCAGTCCTTAACTTTTAAAAAATATAATTAATTTTCTCCATCTCTAAAATATTATCATTTTGAGAATGTGATATACAGTAGTTCCTCATTACCCTCAGGGGATACATTCCAAGACCTCCAGTGGATGGCTGAAACCACGAATAGTACTGAACCCTAAACTGTATATACTATGTTTTTTCTTATACATACATACCTACTTTAATTTATAAATTAGCCAGAGCAAGAGATTAAAAACAATAACTACATAACTTCTAATATTAATAAAAGGGAACAATTTATAATTAATAAAATTAACAATTGTTTATTAACAATTAATAAAAGGGAATAATAATGCCAACATCATTATTCTTGTAATTTGAGGCAATTATTGAGTAAAATTGGGATTCCTTGAACACAAGCACTGTGATACCACCACAGTCAATCCGATAATTGAGCCAGCTACTGAGTGAGTATAGGGCAGGTAGTTTATATAACATGGACACACATGAAAAAGTGATGATTTACATCCCAGGTGGGGCAGAGCGAGACATGTGAGATTTTATCATGCTATTCAGAACATTGTGCAATTTAAAACTTATGAACTGTTCATTTCTGGAATTTTCCATGTAATATTTTCAGACCATGGATAACTGTGGGAACTGAAACTGCAGAAAGCAGAACTACAGATAAAAGGGGGACTATTACAATGGAATCAGATCATAGTTGACCTTTCAGGATTGGCTTTTCTTGGGGATGATGCTGTGGAGAATCATCCTTGCTATTGCATGTATCCACCACTGTTCACCCTTCTTATTGCTAAGTAGTAGTCCACGATGTACTTCATGTACCTGTATGTTTAACAGTTCACCTGTAGAAGAATATTTTGTTTGTTCCCATTTTAGGAATATTACAAATCTGCTGTGAACAATTGTGGGATAAATGCCCAGGACTGTAATTGCTGGGTCGTGTCATATTTAGGTTGTCTTTGTTTTTTTTCATCAACATTTTATAGTTTTGAACATGCAAGTCCCATACGTGTTTTGTTTTATTTACATCTGGGAGAAGCGTGAAATGTAATCTTCAATTAAGGTGCACCCTCATCATGGGCCGCCAAGATCCTTTCCATTTTATGTTTTCCCTCCATCCATGATCACCACTCCTTAATAGGCAGGCACTCAGTCTGATGTCATACATACACACGTGTGCACACACACACACGTATGTCCACCATTGCTTTGTGGTGGCACCTTGGTCTGAGCTCGGTGTTCTATTCCAATGGCCTTTGCCAGTACCATACTATTGTTATCACTGTGGTTTGGCCAGCTTAATATCTGGTGGGGTACTTGTTCTTCTTTTCAATTTGTTCTATTATTTCTCTTTTTCAAAACTCACTCAGCTATATGTGGACTTTTATTTCACCACATACTTTTTAGAATTAGTTTGTTGAAATTGAAAAGAACCCCATAAAAAACCTGAGAGTTTATTGAGATTCTATAAAATTTCAAAATGGATTATTTTTGGGTGAACTGACATCTTTACGATGTTGTTATCCCATCCATGAACATGGTCTGTCTCTCCATTTACTAGCTCTTTTATGACATTTCTAGACTTTTAAAATTGACTCCATGAGTATTATGTGCTTCTTTGGACAGGTTAATTCCGACCTGCTTTATAATTTTATACTGTTGTATATTTGTGAAGAGGAACACTAGTGATTTTGTGAGATAATATTATCCCTGAAAACCTTTATAAACTTTTCTATTACTTTTAAAAGTTTACATGTTTTTCCATTGAGATTTATATGTAAACTATCACATCATCTGCAAATAATGAATCTTATATTTTTAAATTCTAATCCTCATTTGGATTGTAATTTTATTTTTAATAACACTCCCAGTACCATGTTTAAAAATAGCTTTAACAATAAGAATAATGTTTTGTTTCCTATCTGAAGGAAATTAACCTAAAAATGTAGTGATTATTATGTTAAGGACATCTCTTTGTATTATTTTCTGAGAGGTTTTTATTTTTAATCATAAATGAGTATTGAGTAAATACACCAAGGAAGAGAAAGGCCTGGAACCCAGGAATCAGGGACTCTGACTCAGGAAGGAACCAAAGGGGATTCCCAGGACGGCGGTGAATGAGGGACTAGACAGCAACAGAGTAGATGGGGCAGCAGTGTGGTGCTGGATGTGACACCACTGATTGTCTGGGTTGGTGACATTTCCGTGGCATGATCTTGGCTGCATTTCTTCTGCCTCCCCCACTTTCATTCCCAACTACTTGCAGAGCCCTATTTCTCTGGTCTTCCTGTTGGCTTTGGTGGCTCACTAAGAGCCTTGCAATAGATTTATTTTGAGCCAGGGCATTTTCTATTGATTGCACGAAAAATTTGGCTAATACGGGGAGTGAATTATAGAAAACAAAGAAATGTGGGGAATGAGAGATTAGCTATCTGACTTAGTGGTCACAAAAGACAATGAAAATTCACTTAGTATTTAGGAACACAGCACTGATATGGCTGTGGAAAACTTAAAGAAAGAGAATAAGAAACCTAAAAATCCCAAATTCTATGATTAAAGCAAAAAGTGTAACCCAGGGTCCTTTTAAAAACATGTCAAAGTTGAATCCTGCAGGTTGGTGAGTTATGAAGTCAGTTGAGTTTACAGCATCATTATATCACTTATGTGAAAGTTAGAGCATTGCTTGGAACTCCAAGCATTAGAGCAGGGATCTAGGAAAGAATTTGAATTACCCAGACCACTCTGAGCCTCACCTCCCCTGCCCTCTGGGTCTTCCTTACTAGCCCAAGTCCGTCATTCACAATATAAGCAGGCTGACCTTCCTGGCAAAAAGACCCTGAAAATCTCTTGCCCAAGCAAGTTCCATTGCAAGGGGGAAACTGCTCCTCACACCCCAGTCCTTGTGTGTTATTCTGTCTGAATTATCTTTAATTAGACGCAAATCTCCACATGTCCAGGGGATCAACTGCAAAGTCAAACCCTGGAATAGAAAACAAATTATTTTTTATCATCAAAATCATCAGAACATGTGTGGGAATAGAGTCTGATGGTCTCAGATCAAAGAGAAACAGAATATATAGTAGTCCCCTCTATCCACAGGCTTGCTTTCTCCGGTTTCAGTTACCCAAGGTCACCACAGCCTGAAAATAGATGAGTAAGTGCAATAAATTTTGAGAGAGAAAGCACATTCACATAAAATTTATTACAGTATAATTGTTCTATTTTATTAGTTATTGTTTTAATCTGTTATGTGCCTAATTTAAAAATTAAACATTATCATAGATATGTAGTATATACAGGGTTCAGTATTATCTGTGGTTTCAGGCTTCCACTGGGGGTCTTGGAATATATCACCTGCAGATAAGGAGGGACTACTATAATTTTTAGATTGGGCTGGATTTACCTATTTGAGTGAACTACTTAGAGATTTGATTCTGAGTTCAGAGCGCTACCTCAAGTGGCTCTAAGATTTGCTCAGTTTTAGGCTGAGCATACAGACAGGTACATGTTTTGGTTTACATGGACTCCTTAATTTCAGCGTTGGTTCCAGAGAGGCAGGAGCCACACAGCACTGGTGAACTTGAGTGGGTCAGCACAACAGGCAGCAGGGTCATTTTGGTAAACAGCCTGATCTCACCCACGAGGCCCCAGAAGTGAAGTAGACAGGGAGTTCACTATGGCTTGACTTGATTTTAATTTATTTATTTTTTAGATTTAGCAGTTTATTTGAGCAAAGAGCAAGTCATGAATTGGACAGTACTCAGAAACAGAAAAGCTCCAGAAAGCTCCCCCTTCCTGATTTTTAAAGCAGAAAACTTTCCAGTCTGGGGAACAGAGGCTTGGATTAAACCATCGTCATTGGAAGGCAAAACCTCTCAATGTCTAGGTTTGAATAAAGAGAAGATTCTCTTGAGGAAGACTATACAATCGCCTCACGATATGCACCAAGTCTGCTTCCTTGTTTTCCCAAAAATAAATAAACAGATAAATAAATAGCCTGTGGCCATTTACCAAACTAACTCTGCATGGGAAAATACTTGGTCGTAGTGAACACGGGCTCCGAGGTAAGGCTAATTCACACAGACCAGCAAATCCACTGCGGTCCACTGGTCAGTGCGGGGGTGTATGCAGGGCTTATTACATAATAAATGGAATGAGGACCCAAGTGTACTTCATGGGACTCCTGCCATCTTGTAGTCATTTCTGGTATGTGTCTGTCCTGTACTTATTTCTCCAGTTCCTGAGGGCAGTGTTGGTTAGATGGCCTCAGCAACTGGTTCAGTTCCCCACGGGGCCTCTAGTTCATGGGGTAAAGTTGTGATGGCAGAAAGTTCTTGATAGCCTCCCTCACCAATGACAAAAAAGCCACAAACAGTCTCAAGCACATGCGGGAAATTCAGAGATGGCGGCTGTGAGTGAGCAGATGCAGGGATGTCAACTCCTGTCTTAGTCTCAGTTAACACTCCAGCTTGACCAGCGTGACAAGAGGAGGGATGTGGGTTAGTAACAGTGGATGAAGACCCACTAATAATTGCAGTTGCTTTTCCAGATGTGGACATCGTAATGGAGCAAATCAAAACGCCTCTAGTCATCTGGAACGCAGCTAAAGATAAGGAAATTTTTTATCTTAACCCCAAATAACAGAAAACAACAGAGAAGATTTTTTTGACCAAGAAGCACATCTTCTATGTCTTGCCCTGGGGGCTTTCGATGCTCTGGCTCTTTCCCACACTCTTCCCATTCACCACCCCACAGGACACCATCTGAGTCACTGCAGGGAAGGCATCGTGCTGACAGGACTCAGGAGTGGGAGGTGTATTTTGGCAGGGCACGTGGATGTGAAAGGATGGGAGATTATCATGCTTCCAAAATTACCAAGGTCTCCTTGGTGGAATTTCTGGGTGCAGTGTTCTGGGACATTTGGTGACTGTCGCTTACGTGAAGGAAATGTTGCTGTGCACTGCGGCGTTCTCCGCTGCCCGGAAGGGCACAAGGCGCTCGGTGGGCCTGCCTGGGTTTCGGAGGACACCTGGAACAGGTTTGAACAGGCTGCCTGGAGCGACCTGAAAGGCTGCCAGTGTTGCCTGGGGCCCAAAGCAGGCGCAGGCAGTGGAGCTCGTGGTCCCCTTCGCCTGGAAGGAGAGAGGGCCCGAGTAAAGCTCTGTGCTGGTTTACGGGCAGTGGCTAAGTGTCAGGGCTGGGAAGGATGGGTCTCAAGGAAGAAGTATCATCCACAGGTGCACAGCTGAGAGAATGTCGCAGCAGGGAAGAGTGTGTTATCACTGACGTTTAGAACACCCAGACCATGGTGATAATAAAAGCAGACTCTTAGCTTTATTGTCATTTTAAAATTCTCTACTGAGAATGTGCCCTCTTGTCATTCCCAACACCCTACCCCTGATATCTCCCTGAGAGTAAGTTCATGCAAGATAAATGTGAATGGTCCGCACTCTGAGAACCATTTGGGTTTGGCTCTCCCAAAGGAAAAGGTCTCTGCTGTGCCCCACTGGGGAAGAGCCTGTGAACTCTGGAAGGCCAGGAGACGAGGCAGCCGCATGCCTGGCCCAGCGAGCCAGCGCCTGCTTGCCAGACTCCCGCTGAGGCGTCAAGGATGGCGCCGTCGTCTGGGGTGTTAGGTGTGATCAGCTCCACAGCTCACCTCTTTGCTCACAGCAGCAGAGGCGGAATTGTGACAAGATTAGAGGGAGAGAAAGGACTTTAACCAGAGGTCTGGGGTGGTGCAGTAATTGCTGAGACGTGGGCCTTTCTTCTGGGCCAGATGGGGTGAATGTGTCTTCACCTGAATATGGCAGCTTTTATGTTATTATTGTATTTTGTTTTATTTCATTTCATTTCATTCTGGGGTGACAGATGTGAAAGGGAGTATTGGAAGAATATACGTGTGTGCTGGGCAGGGGCCAGTTACTGTACGGTACATTTCTGTGGCTCCCTAGTAGAAAGTCCGTCCTGTGCTGGGTCATTCCCCAATTCTGGGAGAAGTGGCCCTTTCCCCACAGAGCAGCTAGTGGGCCAGATGCTTCTCCACACACTCCCTGCACCGAGGCCCTGGCCGTGTCCTCCTGGGACTTGAATCTTCAGGGAGCGGTGAAAAGATGGGGACAGTAATGCTGTCCATTTGCGGTGGTGGCTCCCGGGCCAAGGGTCCAGGGCCTGTGTGCCCAGTGGTAGCCCACTGCCCCCTGTGGCATAACTGTGACTGTCTGGACCCTCCTTCTTCCTTGCTACTTTTTAAACCTTGTCCTCCAACCTTTCCACATTCTGCGAGCTATCATGTCTCGTTTGAAAAATATTTCTCTCTTGCTGATCAAGCCAGTTAGTTGTCTTCTGAGGTTTGCACAAAAGAACTTTGCCTAACACATGCTCCAACACAATAATATGTATTTTCTATCTTCAGAGTGATCTTTTAGAAATTAATTTCTCTTATGAAGAAACTTTTGTTTGACCTACAGCAATTCCTTAAATTTAACTTGTTTCATTTTGTTCTATTAAATGCCAGAAAATTAGATTAGACGATTTTATTTAAAAATTCCATGCATAACAAAATTGATTCTTGTAAATTTTTTTCTGTTCTTCTATCTATGTTTATGGACACACAGACTGTTGTTAGCTGAGTGCTAGCTAGTATTGCTTTTGGCTGACGGGAGTCAGGATGATAGTTTACGTTCTTTTTTGTGTTTTTCTCTGTATCACCTGTACTTCTTAAAAATAACAGTCATCTATCACTTGAAAAAAATAATGTTTTAAAAGCATATTCTCAAAAATGTAATAATGTGAAAAAAGATTACAAAACTGCATATTATGATATTGTGCAATTATATAAAGAAAAAAGATTGGGAGGACATGTATTTAAATATTTCTAGTTATTTCTGAGAATTGAGATAATAGGTGATTTTTTCCACAGATTTTTTATATTTTAAGTTTTAAAAACTAATATAGGAATGACTTACACATCTTGAGGCTGCTGTCTTAGAGAAGGGCCTTCCCCATTTCAAAAAGGGACTCCATGATGACTCTTCTTCCAGGGCAGGTAGAGAACAGCCACTGCGGCACGGAAGGCTGTCTTTGGCAAAATTCACATTTTCACATGTTTTCTAAATATAAATCATTTATTAGATCTTGTGACACTGCTGCTTTCTTTCATACGAGGACTCAGGAATTTCCAATATTTAGAATTAAATTAAAACAATCTATTTTATCTCATCAGGTGTTTTGCTGTTATGTCTGGCCTAAGTAAAACTGCAGGAAGTATAGACGTTTATGCTGAATGTCAACACATTTTAAACACTGCAGTAAAATAGGCTCTAATTTACCCCAAGACTAGGCTTTTTTTTTATTCAGCCAGATAAGTTTTTAGATTGGTAGACTAAAGCAAAGTCAATAATTTTTCAATAATTTTACCACTGGCTACATTAATATGATTTTTAAGCATGTTTTAATGTGTAGCTGGTAGGCTATCCTTCCAGTCCACACGCTTGGGGGTTTAGTAGTTGCACATCTAATTCTGTAACAATTTACCTTCTGGACAGAGCCCCACCGTCATCCCCAAGGCAAAACTTGTTTATGACAAATCATTTATGACACTGAATACCATTGTTTGTGGTACTCAAAATTCATGATTTTGAGATTCTAAAGTCTTTTCTTCCAAACTATTATTTCTGCTGGGACCTTCAAAGTCCATTTTGAAACTCAGTGCTGCTAACTCTGCAGATGTGCCATGGGCCCCTTCTCCAGGGCAGGATGTGAGGACACGTCAGCTAAGGAAAAAGGAATGAATGGAAATGAAAAACATACTGGCCAATGTCAAATTAGACCAAAAGCATTCTTTAAGGTTTGTCAATTTTGACGACATTATCTTTATAATTTCAGTAATAGCTAAAGACTCAAGGTACCAGAAGTGAGACAACTAGGTATACTACATGAAATATAAATGGAAGGTCCTTTGGTTGATTATCAAAGCAAGAATTATTGAGCATTTACAGATATTTAATTTTATTTGATGCACTTGGATAGAATCCAACTAGTGACCATTTCTAAAAGTTTTAAAATTTAATTTTACCAAGACCTTTAGCAGCAGATTCAGCAACAAAAGTCATAGAGATTTAGAGAAATATTTGAAATACAGAAAGGTAATATATCTGTATTAACTAGTTTTGTAAATATAAAACATTCAACATTATCAAATTTTAATATTTATTTTAAAAAATAAAAGAACATTTCATGTCGTTGACCAGTGTAAATACATGTGTGAATTAGCTGTAATTTTACCTTGAGGCTAGTTTTCTTTTAGATTTTACGTCTCATGAAACATCAGAACACTGACACATACACACCTGTATACAGACAAGCACACACATATACTTGCATACATGTGCACACATGGCCATATACAGACATGCACATGTGTGCATATGCAGGACAGTATGAATGTGATATATCATTTGAGTAACTCTTAGATCGAGACAATACCAACTATTACGTCAATCCACAGATACATAAGCTCTTTCCTAAGGCAAAAATTTAACCATTACTATTTTTAGTTTTTTGTCAGTGCTCCTTCCAAAATTCAAATTCTGAATAACAAATAATATACTTACTGAGGTTCTTTATCAACCTTGATTCCTTTTCCAGTGACTTTCCCTTATGAAAGACAAAGGTTTAGCAGAAAATACTCCTTTTCCTCTTCCTCCTAATTGTTGTACTTATATTATTACACTCGGTTTTCCTATAGGTCTTGAACTTGTTCTGTGAACTTTAGACTGCAGGAACTGCAATATGACGGTGTTCATGAGGGTCTTGGCACCCTCTCCCTCTTTTCTCCATAGCTTCTACATCCTACATTCTTCCATCTAGACATATATTTATTTATTTTTTAGTGTTAGATAATGTTTTTCACTTTTAACAGCTGGTATCCTTTATATGCCATAAAATTCGCCCATTGTCTGTGTACAATTCAATGATTCAGTAAATCTATGGAGTCGTGTAACCATCACTGCAATCAATTCTAGAAGATTTCCATCACCCAGTATACATTTATTTCTATACTGCCAGAGTAAGTATCATTTAATCCAGTCTTCTAACCCTATTTGAGTTTTCTGGGTTTTATTTATAAGTTGATTCCATACATAGCATAACACCACAGTCCTATTAGTACATTCTCCTAGAACGTGTCCAGAAGAAAACTAAAGGCAGGAGAATTAATCAGAAAACATTCCATTTAAATTACTGATCAACAGGGTGAAATTATACCTCGTCAGCGGCAGCCTGTCACCCCCTAACGACGGGTCGTATGATGACTCATGAGGTCCCACTGTTGGGGGCCAGGAAGAAACGTCTGGCCACATCCTCCGACGAACGGGGAAGGCGCAGCACCCAGCCTCCAGGACCGCGGACGTGCATCTGAGACGGAAACGAAGCGTCGGCCATGCCCTCCTTCCCCGCTTCCCCCTGCTTTCTCCTGGTACCATCAGGCGCTCTCCAGTCCCAGAGTCGTGTGGCGTCACAGCAGACGTCTGCTCGGTGCCTTCGTGGATTCATTTTTGCGAGCGGAGCCGCTGTAGCTGGCCGGGCTGGCGCACCGGTGCACTGCGTCCTCGCAGCATGTCCGCGCTCACGCGTGGAACCTCCGAGAAGCCGCCGCCTCCACCCAGAATGCAGCGCGCCCCGGGAACCGGAGCGCGCGCGCCTGCGTCTCTGTGCAAACGCGGGGCGCGCGGGAGGCGCAGTGGGGGTGCGGTTGCGGCTGGCGCGCGTACGAACGAGCCCTCGGAGCCAGCCTGGAGAAGGCCTTCCAGTTTCTGCGTCGGAACTTCCAGCCCTCCCAGCCCCTGCAGCTCCTCCGGGACCCTCTGGCCTCAGGGTCGGTCCCCAGCACGCCCAGTGCGCCCGCCCCCGGCTCTCCTCACGGTCCCTTGTCCTCCTGCCCACCGCGGGCACTTCCACACCAGCCTCCCTTCATTCCCCCTGCCAGGCGGGCCTCGCTTCTCATTCCCCTGTGCTCAGACCGACCCACGCCCCTTCCTGCCATCCCTGCACACTTGGCAGAAGTAGCTCCTGCGCGCGGAGCCCTGCCCTCCTGCCCGCCACCGCTTCCCGTCCTGGAGCTTCCAGGAGCCTGCGGCGGGCTCCTGTGCCTCCCACCGGGCCGTCTCGCTATCCAAGTCCCTCTTCTGCAGCCCAGCTCCGCCTCAGGCTCCACCAGGCCATTGAAACTGCTCTCGCCAAGTCACCGAAGGTCTCCACCTGGCAGAACGCAACAGCCTGCCTGGGTCCTGACTCTGGGGCGCTGCCTCCTCCCAGCTCCGTCTCGTCTTGGCTTCCGGGGTCCCCGCACCACCTTTGCTGCTACAGCCTCATGGCCAGATCCCAGCCTCGAGACCCCGGGATCTAGCCCTGCAGACGCGCTCCTGCGCGGGGTCCCGTGTTAGTTCCTGGCACCTCCATCCCAGCAGTTCAGGAGACCTGTAGTCACCTCCCAGGACTCTCTTTCCCTCACTCCCACCCACCAGCAGCCTCCCTTCTCAACACAGAGCTGACTACAGCTCTCTCTCGTCCCCCCTGCTGCTACCTGCCAGTTCCCGCTGCCTCTTGGGTCTGGCTGCTTCCCCCGGAGGGCCAGGAATCCTCGTAAGTGCGAATAGTGCTGCTCTCCTCACATCCTCCCGGCGGCTTCCATCTAGGAAAAGGCCAACATCTGGAAGCAGCCTACGAGGCCCCTCTGGCCAGGCTGACCCACGACCTTTCTGACCTATCTCTGCCTACCACCTACTCCCCCCTTCCACCTGGTGCTCACGCCACCTGTCCTCCCTGCCAACCCTCCAACCTGCTGCAGGCTTCCCCTCAGGGACTTTGCACTACTTGGAACCTGCCTCAGTCAGCTCTGGCTGCCATAACAGAGTACCATAGGCTGGGTGGCTTCAACAAGAAGAAATGTGAGAAATGTGTTTCTCACAGTTCTGGAGGCTGGAAGCCCAAGATCAAGGTGCGAGTAGATTCTTGGCTGGTGAGGCCTCTCCCCTTGGCTTGCAGACAGTTGCCTTCTCGCTGTGTCCTCACATGGTAGAGAGACATCTCTGGTGTTTCTTCCTCTTTCTATATCAGATGATGGCCCCACCCTCCCTTGCAGCTTCCGTTAACCTTTATTACCTCCCTATAGGTGCCGTCTCCACATGCAGTCACATGGGGGTTAAAGCATCCACATAAGAATTTTGGGGGTGCACAGTTCAGCCCATAACAGACGCTCTGCCCAGATGGCTCTGCCCTGGGTATCCGCAAGGCTGACCCTTTGCCCCTTGGACTAGGCTGTTTGTCGCTGGAGCCCTCTTTACTAGAACCACCTGGATTGAGCTGGGGAAATACCTGTCACTGAAGAAAAATTAGGCTGCTGTTGTCACAGGAATAGTTAGTGGATGACGGTGGTAGAAAACAGGTAGAACCACCACCAACAAAATTCAAAGCCACAAGTACAGCCGCCATTTGTGGCAGCATGTGAACACTGATGCGTCTACCCCGTGCCAAGCCTCCAAGGATGCTGCATTCCCACGTGAGCCGCCACACCAAAATACAGACGTTACGAAATGCGGAAGCACCACGATGAGAAAAAGGCAGAGAAAAGTTGAGGAATTCTAAGAGAAAGATCTCTTTAGGGAAGTGTGTGCCGTGAGCCCCTCCCCCTGCCTTGTCAAGGGCTTGGGGATGGGGAGCTTGCATCCTCACCTCGGCCCAGTGATGGTGGCTCAACCGAACCTCTGGACTTTGGGGGACTCAACGGCCTGGGGTATAACTCCTGCCCCTGGAAACACTGAGGGCAGAGCAGACGGGCTGGCAAACTGCCGCAGGGGGTGTTTCTAGGCACCAGCATGAGCCAGTTTGCTTCTGGACCAGCGTGAGTGAGATCTCTCCCTGCCCTCCCCTCGGCCCTCCATGTGCTCCAACGAGGAGGACCATGGAGCACCACTGATGGGCGAGCAGGAAAAGAGCCAGGAAAGAGAGAAGGACCGCGCAGGGCCCCTCAAAAATCATTGTTTTGGAGAATAATTGTGTACAACAAATTGCACCTATTTTATTTTATTAAAGCACAAGAGGGAAAGACCTATTTTAAGTGTGCAGTTGTGAAGTTTGACAAATATGCACATTCATGTAATCACCACCTCAGTGGAGATTCAGAATGTCTGCATCACCCCGGAAAGCTACCTGGTCCTCTGCTGGCATACAGGATACCCAAAGGCACACGCTGATTTCAGTGCGCTCGTTTCATTTTACTCCCAAGGGTCAAAAAGACTTGGGATTGGGAGGAGCAGCTTTCAATGAGACCTTGGTTCTCCGGCCTATTTTCCTCCCTGGAGACTCCGTGGACATTCTTGGGACTTGTGTGTTCCCTGTAGGAAGGGGCCACGTCTGGGTTATTTACTGTGGGTCCCACAGCGTGGTTCTGGCTCTGAGCTTGGTGCTTAAGGTTCAGACTAAGATAGTGACAAAATACCTGGAAAGGCAGAGGAGGAAATGATGTCAGAGTTGTCAGGGAGAGGCTGGGGTTGGTTTGTAAAGGAATATTTCATACACTTTAGAAAGTGACCCTAGAAAAATCTCAGCTTGGCAGGAAAGTGTGAAAAAAACATCGTAGGCTTACTGTTTTTAAGAGTCAAGGAAACCTGACAGCCAAGTTTATCTCCACAGTGGAGACTAATGACCTAGTTACTCAATTCACTACTGATAAACAATTATGGTGAATCTGCTTTGTGTCAGGTTCTGTTTTAAACATCGGTGATGAAGTGGTAAGCAGCTACACCGGTGCCTGCCTTTGCAGAGCTCAGCCTGGCGAGGCTACTACAGTAATAAAATATCGATGCGGATCCATGCATCCCCATCAGCCTCCCCCAACGTACAGTGGCTTAAAACCACAGCCATTTCATTACTGCACGAGTCACGTTCATGTGTGCCATCTGGTCTGGCATTCCAGGCTGGGCCAGCTTGGGTGGTCTCTGTTCCCAGTCTCTCCTCTATCTCTGGTCAGCTGGGGGAGGCTGCAGCTGGTGACAGAGGATGGCCTCACACACGTCTCCTGCTTCGCAGGCCTTCCACCAGGGGCCTTAGTTCTTCTGCACAGTGGTCTCCCAGCATCCAGCAAGCAGAATGATTTGGACTTGATGGTCTTAGGCCCTGAGGCACAAGCACATTTCAGAACTTTTCTCAAATTATGTTTGTTCATGACCCATTGGGCAAAGCAAATCACGTAGCCATCTCCCAGGCACAGACCCCACCTCTTGACGAGATGAGCTGTGAGGTCATGTCACAGGCAGCTCTTACTCTGGGGCATAGAGAAGCCTCCCATGTACGTGTATGAGTAGGAGGTCTGGGTGAAAGCAAGTGGGGCCTGCAAAGAAGAGCATTCGAGGCAGAGGGGCAGTATGTGCAAAGGCCCTGAGGAAGTAGAGAACATGTTGTGCTCAGGAAGATAACGAAGCTCAGGGTTGAAGAACTATATACATCATAGGGGACTAAACCACACGAGCTCTAGACCAAGGTAAGGACTCTGCATCTTGACCTCCGAAGGTTGGAGGCTGGTGATAAGCAGATTTGGGTTTGTGTAATCACCCTGCTTGCAGGGCAAAGAATAGCTTGTGGCTGAGCAGTGCATAAGAGCATGTGCAGGGTGAGTAGTGAGAAGGATATAAAGGTGTCCAGGTGGGGGAGGATGGTTTAGAGCAGGGCAGTGATGGAGAAGGAAAGAAGTGGGCCCAGAGCTGTTTAGGAGGTCAAATCAAGGGCATGTATGAGACATGTGGTGGTTTTATTAAAAGGCCACAAATTCTCTGCATCCCTCCTACCAGGTGGTGGGGTCTATGTTTTACCTTTTTTATCTGGGCAGGACTGTGGCTGCTCTGACCAACAGAGTATGGCAGGGATGACCCTATGTGACTTCTGATCCTGGGCCATAGAAGGCCATGTGGCTTCTGCCTTCATCATCAGACACTCTGGGCCCCCGTGTGAGAACCCACACTCACCTCAAGCAGCCATGCTGGAAGGAAGCCCAAGCTTCACAGAGAAGCCACATGTCAGAGCTCCAGTCCTGGATGAGTCAGCCTTCGAGTCATCCCAGACAGGGGAGTGAAGAAGCCTCCGATGATTCCAGCCTTGGCCGTTGGAGTCCTTCTCGTTGTGATCCCAAACCCCGTGGCATAGACAAGCTTTCCTCTCAAGGCTCGTCCAAATTCCTGACCCTAGAATCCAAACAGCACAATAAACTGGATGTTGTACAGCCAGTGCCATCGATGACCGTCCTGTGGAGCACTGGGTGGAAGTCTGGTCTGCAGTGGGAAGAACGATAGCGTAGCTTGATCATAACGTCTTCGAGTTCAGGACAAGGAAAGCGGTCCTTATGAAAAACTAGGATTTAATTCTGTGTCTAGACTGTTTACCCTTCATTTGTCTTTCCACATGAATAAAGACAAATTCCAAAGAATATTCATTGGTTTTAATAATTTTTCTAGTTGGAAATTCAGCATTTAGTTTCTAGAGAAATAAAATGTACATGCCTGAAAGGGCTTTTCTCTCATTAAAACGTGTGATTGTGGGCTTACCCGGAACGCTGTGTGTCGCATTTCCCTGTGGCTTTCATTATAGCTACTCCTTCCTCAGCGGGTTCCGTAATTATACAAACGCCGAAGCCTTTCAAGTGTTTCATTATTCATTTGTTACTCACGAGAGCACCTAAGGCCTACTCAGCTGCAGAGAGGGTTCACTCAGTTCCCTGGCTGTAGGTTTAATTTTTGATTCGGGTCTTTTAGTTCCATAGGAAAGATGAAAATGGAAGATAGCATTTTATGCTTACAGACCTGGCTTTTATTTTTTGTAGTCTTTATATGTACCCTACAGGCTGTTCGATGCTTGATTGTAGCTGTATATTACTTGCTTGCAAATTGTGGGCCCCATCACTGTGAGCGATCTCACCTGCCTGAAACATTTCGTTTGCTCTCGTTGCCTCGCTTGAACAATAGTCTCCTTCCCATTCTCTCAGTCTCATGGCCGTGGTACCATCCACTTCTTCTACTTAGCTGTTCTGTGACAAAATGTTCAGTGAAAACCATTTCAGAATGCCAGTTTTGAGCAAATGTTGCTTACATATAAACTTTTTAAAAGTTATACAGTACGTCTCACTCTATGTCTTTGGTGATATGTATACAGAGTAATGATTCAGTCATGTGGAATGTATAAAAAAGATAAACCCTTTTGACCAACAACGAGAAGCTAACATCTTTTAAGTGGTTAATTAATCATTTGGCCATTTCATTGCCATTTAGAAATGTTCAGAAATTCAAGTGCCTGTGGGGGCCACGGGGGCAGGTGAGTAACATACATGCACCTGGGCGTGTTAGGGACAGAAAAATAAGAGGCAATGGAATGAGAGGGGCAGAAAAACAAGAAGGAGAAAACAGTTAAAGAAAAACAATAAGGACGAAATAGTTACAGAAAAATAACCAGGGGAAACAGTTATTTCAGTCTTAAAGAATGGGGTGATTAGACCACGGAACAGTGACCACCAATCAGAAAACAGAAAAATGCCATTCACGGTGACTTTCCACATCACACATATAGGAGAAAGGAATGACTCAAACAACCTTTAAGCTATGTCCATACCTGGAAAAGGCAGACCCCAAAACCCATGACATATAGTCACAAGTAATTATAACTGACCTTTACATCAACATATAAAAGGAGGAATTTTAGGGTTAATTATGGTCTTCTCCACTCGTGGAGACAGGCCTGTTTCCCCTTAGGAAATGTCTTTCACTTTGCACCCTTAAATTTTCTTTACAATAAATTCTTCATGCACACTTGCTGAGTGTCTATCATTTCTCTCTGTCATGCGGGCCAAGGCTTATGAACCGTTCAAGACCAGAGCCCAAGAACTGGGGCAACACTTCAAAGTTCAGCCACGAACTGAACCATGACAGGCTGGGGTAAGTGAAACAGTAGGAATGAAGTCGAACACACCTATAGTTACATCATATTTTTTAAAAATTAACCTTTCACTTTCAGAAAAGTGTACACTCACATGCAGTTTCAGTAAATAATATACAGAAATCCCAAGTACCCTTCACCCGGCTTCCCCAATGGTAACATCTTGCAAAACTGTAGGACTGTATCACAGTTGGGATATTGATGCTGACACAGTCAAGATACAGAACATCTCTATCACTCCAAAATCCCTCCTGTGGATGTTTTTTGGCTCCTGTCCTCCCACCCCTCCCTAACCCTGGCCAATCACTAATCTCCACCAGATTGTTCCCCATTCCTGTAATTTTGTCATTTCAAGGATGATATATAAATGGAATCATACAGTACATAACATTTTAGGGTTGGATTTTCTTCACTCAGTATAACTCCCTTGGGATTCATTCAAGTTGTTGAGTGAATAGTTTGTTCTTTTCATTGCTGAGTAGTATTCCATGGTATGGATATCCCAGAGTTTGTTTAACCATTCACACATTAAAGAAAATCTGGTTTGTTTGTAGTTTTTGGTTATTATGAATAAAGCTTCTTTGAACATTCTCTTGTAGGTTTTTGTGTGAACATAAGTCTTATGTCGCTGGGATAGGTTACTTGCATGCTTAGTTTTGTAAGAAATTGCTAAAAAACTTTGGCAGAAACTTTCAGAGTGGCTATACCATGTTACATTAGTGATCCAGTTTCTTAGCATCTTCACCAGCTTTTGGTGCTGTCACTATCTTTTATTTTAGTCATTCTGTTAGGAATCTAGTGATATCTCTCAGTGAGTTAAACTTGCATTTCCTTGATGGCTAATGGTGGTGAGCATCTTTTCATGTGCCTATCTGCCACTTGTATATCTTTGGTGAAAGGTCTCTTCATGTCTTTGCCCCTGTTCTAATTACTCCATCTTTTAAAACACAGGACAGAGGAGGGTGGCATGTCCTGGTTCATGGAGAGTTTGCTACATAGATGATCATCTCACAGTGACTAAAAGCCACTAAAGCTTTTCCCTTTGAAGAATTTGACTGTGTCCTAGTGAATAACCAATGTACTCAATTTGTTAATTACTGACTTGTGCCCAGAGACAAAAGTAGTTCTTGTCTGCCATCAGCAGGACTCTGAAATCTAGGGTCAGGATCTCTCATGGCAAAGAAACAGAAACCTCATTTCCTTTATCCAGCTCTGTGCATGTCCTCCTTGCTATAAGCAGACAGGGAGACCTCTGGCACCTGTGAGAGGCAGAGGGAGATGGAGGAGCACATAAAACCCCAAATTACTTCTCTACCTTCATCGTACTGAAAATTCAAACCAGAATGGTTGCTCAAATGAGAGTTCCCTGGTTTGGGCCCCAAATCTGTATTTTCAGCCAGCATCCTAGGCAATTCTTATCTTCTTCTAAATTTGGGAAACAGCTCCGCCTTCTGCTGTTTCCATGCATGGATCACCCCTCTGAAACAAGGTCGGCTCTTGTGGAGATGAACCTGGGCTATGAGGCCCCCCGAGGTGTCTGTCAGGGCCACACGGTGCACACGCTGTGACCTTGTGTGTTCCAAGGCTGATGGCTGTGACCACATCCATCAGCATCCTTATTGAAAGTGTTCCTTCAGAACATTCACGAACATTCGCAGGAGAGAGGCGCGAGCTTACCTTCCTCAATCGCACATGTCTGATTTATCTCATAGTCCAACTTTCTGCTTCCTTCTTCCTGCCTGGATTATGACATTTTATAGACACAAAATGGAGGGGAGATATAACAGGTTTTGTTAATACACAGATTCTCCAAAAAACGTTTCTAAAATTATTTGTGTGAGATATTCCCAAATATCCTAATCAAGAATCCTTCTGCCCCGTGCCCCAGGACTAGATTCTGAAAACAAAGATGAGTGGTCTCTCGAACTCCTCACTGGCCAAACACACCAATGAAACCTGCTTCGCCTTGATTCATGTTCCACTGCGATCAGTTTCCATCACAGACAGTTTAATGTCTGTCCTGAAGGGTTCGAGACATCACCATTTCTACCCCTACCTCCTGTTTTACACCCAGAGCTTGACAAAGGTCCCCGTTGGTGGCAGCACAAAGCCGGGGACCCTGGTCTCCTAATATTAAGCCTGGAGAAATTTCAAATTGCTTTCTCCCTCTCTCAGTTGGTGCACAAAGTTTCAGATAAGAACTCCCTAGAAGGTAGGACCCAAACAGGCCACAAGGGCGGGGCTTGTCCAAAGAGCTGTGCGTGCCATGGTGGGGCAGGGGCCCTGTGGCAAAGGGACTATCTCCAGAAAAATTCTTCCATCCTCCAGAATAAAGGTCCTCCTGTCCAGGGGCTGCCCTTGTGACTCAAGAGGAAGGAACAAAGCATTAAACAGTCTTGGGTGATGAGGCTGAATTTCCCCTCTGTATTCTATGCCACTCGCATTTTACGCAACGTGCTTAAAGCTGGCTTCCTCTGCCCCTGGCAGCAGCCGGCCCTCCCCCGTAGGAGCCTGCACCAAGGAGGGGACCCGCTCCCTGCTCTGCAGTGACTGCAAATGCAGGCAAGAAAAGATGGCAGCTCAGGGAGAGTACCCAGGTCACAGGGTCCTTGAGAAAGATCAGGACTTTAGTAAAAAGGGTTAAAGAGAAGTCACTGGAAAAACCAGGGGTCCTAAACCGCCTTTGGCCCCATGCCTGCCAGCAGCCCTCACCGCAGTGGGGCTAGGTCAAGAAGCAGCGCCTGGACTTCAGAAGCCCATCGTGACATCCGCTGAGTATCCTTGTCCCCTCCTTGCCTGCGTTTAGACCTAATGTATCCCCAGCAAACTGGCGTTCAGGGCGTCCCACACGCCAAGAGTAATGCTCAGACTGTCGTGTCAGCTTTACCTTAGGTTTGTGAAAGCTGATCATCCAAATGGGGTCATTCTTGTCATACCCAACTAAAACAGAGTTGAGAAGCCAGGGGGGAAAGCACCCAGGGTACAAAACATTGCTCCAGGAAGTAATTCTCTGCAAGCCTGGCTGCTGGAACGGCCTGTCGTGACCTGAAGCCAGTTTTATCGGAGGTTGCTGAGATGACTCGCTGCAGCTCCAGGACTAACTGTCCACCGCAGCCGCTCTCCGGTCAGAGCCGCCGCTCCCCGGCCCTCGCTAGTGCCTGTGAACTGCCTCGAAGAGCAGTATGCAACTCTTCTCCCATTTCCTAAAACCTCTACCCATCTTTGTTCTTCAGACATACCGAAGACCACCCGCCAAGTTGCAGTTGCCCCAAATTGCAATTCTTTCTTCCCAAATAAAACATTAAATTTGGAGATTCCTCTCTACATTTTAATTTTGACTTCGGTAGGCTCTATGCATTAATATTTCACATTTTTACCATTCCACATCAATTCCTCTGTTTGTTGGGTGTAGTTAAATATTTAAAAATCAAAAATCCAATCCTTTAAAAAAAAAAACCCAAGAAATAAATTAGTAGTGTGATACAAAGATGAGTCACTAATTCAAAATTCAATCCTTCTGAGACAGTGTCTTCCGGAGCTAAGAAGAGTGCCCGGGGTGTATCAGGAGTGCAGTGCTTGCCAGCTGCGAGCATCGTTAGGTTTCCAAATTATGAAAATGCCCGTTGTCATTTTCACATTTGCTACCAGATGTTGTCACCTGAACCTCACCCACACCCACGCAAACATTGTTTAGCTCTCTGCCAAGTGGACAATTACAACTTCATTAATATGATATGATGAAAATCTTTCAATTTTAGTTACTATTTTGATTCTCCCATCCAATTTTTCTATTTTATGATATTTGATATTATAAATATGAGCCTGTTCTCTAAATCTCTGAGCATGTCTAAACTTCTCATATCTTTGAAGGGTGCAAAATTCTAATCAGTTTTGGGAATTTGCTCATGTTGTCATTTAACTGACAAATACTTTCTCTGGAAAAGTCACTTTATGTGGTTCTGATTTCTCTCTCTTTTCTAAATGCCTTTGATAAACTTAAGCATGTTTTCATAGTTAACCATATCAAATATCATCATAATAGGCAAGGAACAAATGAAAAACAAATACTTCATTCTTTCAATCACAGGTCAGCAAACTTTTTCTGTGAAGGGCCAGATAGTAAACCGTTGAGGCTTTTTTTTTTTTTTTTTTTTGAGACAGAGTCTCACTCCGTTGCCTGGGCTAGAGTGCGGTGGCATCAACCTAGCTCACAGCAACCTCAAACTGCTGGACTCAAGCGATCATCCTGCCTCAGCCTCCCGAGTAGCTGGGACTACAGGCATGCGCCACCATGCCCGGCTAATTTTTCCTGTTTTAATAGTTGTTTGGCTAATTTCTTTCTATTTATAGTAGAGACGGGGTTTTTCTCTTGCCCAAGCTGGTCTTGAACTCCTGAGCTCAAGCAATCCTCCTGCCTCGGCCTCCCAGAGTGCTAGGATTACAGGCGTGAGCCACTGTGCCCGGCCCAATAATTGAGGCTTTATAAGCCTCTGTCACAACTATTCAGTTTTGTTCTTATAGTTGGAAAACAGCCCTAGACCAGGCCTAAAGGAACGAGCACGGCTGTGTTCCAATAAAACTTTATTTTGGACATTTATTATAGACACTGAAACTGGTTTGGTCGCAGTTTGTCCACTGGGATTATCTTTCCCTTAATGCAACCTAATTTTCTAATAAAACACTCAGTATTACACATTGAGGAATGGGAGATCTATAGTTTGTCAGTTTGGCATGTTTTAAAAGAAATGTATGTGTGATGAAATCACTTTGAAAGAAGTGTCCAGAAGAACTACTTTGTATAAAATGTAACAAATTCAATGAAAAAGGAAAGCATTTTAGACAAATGAAGGGCTGGGAAAGTTTGGGGAACTGTGATCATTATTTGAAATAAGATCTTCATTTCTTGCGTTATTGCTGACACCCAGCTTACCTTGGTAAGAATTTGTGAGAGACGACTGCACTCATTGCACACATTCATTCAGGCGGAGTATTTTTGATACTGCTACTAGCATTTTGAAATGAATGAAACTATAATTTTGATAATTTTCAATAAAATTTGTGACTTAGTTTTTTTCAAAGGGAATGGGGGTCTTCACGTTATAATAAATGTTTCCTTTTTGATTTGTAATTCTGAAGGAGATGTTTGTCTTGGAATTTGACACCCAGGAAACAGGCAGCAGGCGCAGCACCATCTCTTCCAACCTCACAGTTCTGGGGAACAGAGGCAGGAGCTTAGACGCTGGGCTGTGGCCTTGGCTGTTAGCTGGGGAGTCATGGCACACGCTTGTAGTCCCAGCTACTCGGGAGACTGAGGCAGGAGGATCACTCGAGCCCAGGAGTTTGAGGTTGCAGTGAGCTGTCATTATGGACAAGAGAGCAAGGTCCTGTCTCAAAAAAAAAAAAAAATGAAAAGGCAAGACTGGAAGGCGTAACCCAGATGGTTGCCAGAGCCTGCCTCCCACTGAGGCCTTGAGAAGGGTTTGTCGTAACCACCGCCACTCAGTGAACAGAACTCATCTCTCATACCTACCTGGTTTCACCTGGACAGATACTTTCCACAGTTTTTTTTCACAAAATTATCTTTTTTTTTATTTCAGCATATTATGGTGGTACAGATGTTTAGGTTATGTATGTTGCCCTTGCCCTCCTCCCCCCCAACAAAATTATCTTTTTATTTCTTCATTCATTCAACAAATATTTATTAAACCCCTATCGTGTGTCAGGTACTGTTCTAGACACTGGGGATACGGGGGTGAACAAAGAAAACATTCTTGCCCTCCTGGAGCGCTAGAGATTTATTTCAAGGAAATGGTTCATGCAATTGTGAGGACTAACAAGTCTGAAATCTGCAGGGCAGGCCGGCAGGCTGGAGACCCAAGCAGGAGTTGATGCTGCAGAATTTCTTCCCTTTTCCACATTTTTTAAATGACAGTTTTATTTGTAGTCTTGCTGAGTCCAGAAAAAGAAATTATTGTTTTAACAGTTTATTCAAACCTTGTTCTCATGAGCTCTTGAAGAGACTTGAGTGCATTTTTTTTTCTCTAGGAAAGATACTTTTGACATATCAAATTAAATCTCAAAATACTCTCTGGAAGAGAAAATGCAAGTGAAAAAAAAGTGTTGGTGATTCAGAACTTCAGCAGATTGTATTGTCACAGTCTTACACAAAGGTAGGTATCTGGCAGATACTTAATTACTTTTTTAATGCTTTTCAATTTTCTGATTCTCAGAGGCTTATTTCGAAGAAAAAAATTTAATTAAGAACAAAACAGAATCAGTTTAATAAGTGAATTGCTGTTAACACCTGTCTTCTCTCTTTATAAACAACAGGGAACACATATTGGTTTTTCAGAACCTTTAATGTGATGAATAAAACCTATAAAATAATATAATCTAATAAATACATTTAATACCTCCTTTAACAATAACCATTTGTATTACTTTGCACATAAGAAATAGCTTTACCCTAAAATTATGGAAATAGTCAAGCCAGTTGTTCAATAAAAGAATATTTGACAAGAAACCGTAGGGGAAGAAAAATACTTATTTGTCCTCTACTCATCGTAGGTTCATTGGCTGGGCCCTGCCAATTTGACTGACAAAAGACAGATTAGCAAGAAAAAAACAAGCGGAAGTTTATCAACACGCACATCTTGCTGACACATGGGAGAAGCCAGACAGGAGTAACTCAAAAGCGTGGTTAGAACTAGAGCTCATGAAGCATCTTAACAAAGAACAATAAATTTATAGCGAAATGACAAGACAAGGGAAAAAGACCTTGAGCTTCTAGGGGTGGCAAATTGCAGGAAGGCAAATATACGGGGAAGCTAATGGACAGTAAGTGCTCGTTAGAAAGGTTTGTGTGGACTCCCTCTTGGGGCTGTCTTGTCGCAGTGAGGAGGTGGTTATGTTATTCCCTGCCTGGTACTGGAAGGGCGGGGTGCTTTACAAGGTGAATTTTTATTTTGCTTTCAGGCAGAGAGAGGAGAGAGCTCATTTTGTGCCTGCTGTTTCTCAACTGCCTTCAGCTCAAAATAATCCTTATGCTAGAGTGGCACGTTTGGGGGTGACAGACTCTAAACTCCTTCAAAACTATGCATTTCTTACTTTCTCCTAATGCTTAAAGCTGAAGTGGTGTCAGTAATCACACTCTGTGATCCACGTCTGCGTGCCCCATTGACTTATCAGAGAACTGTTTAGAAGTTGACATCTGTTACTCAAGACAGTGTGAATCCCAACTCAGGTGATTTTTCTGGAGAAGTCAGAAGTTATTTTTAGTGTGAACCTTTTCCATTTTTACATGGCGGGAACTATGTTTGTGGACAGTGCAGATGGACAGTGCAGACCAGAGAAAACTAAGTAAGGGCTCCAATGTGCAGTCTCCTCTTAGCCTCTCCTTCGCCCTGCAGCTAAAGTGGGACAGAAAAAGGGACCACTGCCTGGGAAGGGCCACCCATCCACCAAGTCCCATTGAGCTCAGGGAAAGGAGCTCGCACCAACGGAACGACAGCCGCCTGCTTGGGCGTCCTGCCTACCCTCCCCTTTCCTCACACTTCCGCAGGCATCAGCGGGCTTTGTTCCATGGTCCACCTGGGGGATAGAGAAAACCAGCAAGTGTGTGGATGACCGTCGGCTCAGATGCCCACATAAAGGGAAGGGTGTTGGTGTTGGTCACCTTCCCTGCTCCTGCCCTGCAGGCTGGTGAGGCCTTCACAAACAGGACGTCACAAATGCGTTGAGATGGTCCCAGCATGACTCTGTCTGCTACCATCCTGTTTATGGTGGGGGTAAAACGAGGTTGTCTCCGGGTCTCATGACAACCCAGTCTCTTTTCCCAGTTCCACACAGGGAGCTAGCTCAGTAGCGCCCGCTTCCCTCTGCTCTTCCCAGACAGGACCTGGTGAGCCAGAGCGCCCGTGGAGAAGCCAGCCACGTCTTCTGAAATGGCAATGCCTGCCTGTGCCACCGTGCGGTGACAGTCAGAAGCTGAGAACTAAAACTAAATATTAGGAAGTTTTATTCTCATCTCCTTGCACTCAGAAAAACCTACAAATTTTTTAGCATGTCCATTGAACTGGAAAACTCCTACTAATTTCAAGTGTAACCTGTTAGAATGATGGAAAAGAGGTGCAATGGATCAAGGCTGTCTCACATTCTTTATCCTTGATAAACACTTGTTTATTTGTCATATAGATGATCTAATTTTACTTTCTACTAAGATAAGTCACCACACGTCACCATCACGTAAGTTCTAGATTATATCATCTTTGCAGCATTGATTTGGTAGAAGGTCTCCCTGGACGAGAATGTTTCGCCCGTCAGGAAATGAGCACATTCATATTTAATTGCCACATAAGCGCTTTCAGCTCTTTGCTGCTGCTGCAAATTACTCCAGCATCACAGAGCAAACATCCTGCAATAAGACTAATTCTTCTCATGACATGCTGCTGTGGAGGTTGGTCTGTAAGGGTGCCATATATACTTAGGGAGCCTTGCTGCAGGACTTTATAACGACAAATGTCACCATAATTTGCATCTGCCACCAGAGGCATGTATGAGTCTGGCCTTGGGAGTGTCCCATCAACTGGGCCATTAGCTGAAGAGCCAGAACTAGGCACAAAACTCACTCACATCACCAAGCAAATTTGAAGATGAACTTCTGTGTCCTGTTAGGGAAATATCCTATTTATTTTAAAAGACCATGTAAGTTTAAATGGCAGAGACATTAAAAATAATTATAATTCTCATTTTCTGCATCTCTTTACAATATTTTAAGGCACTCCTTCTAATGATTTTCTACTTAAGCCTGCAACGACATTTCTGTGCACAAGAAGGTGACATGGGCATTATCCAAAGGACATTATTATTGCTAGATTTGGGATTTTCAAAAACTCAGCATATAGCTTATACTGGAGTGTTTTAATGAATAGTTTTAATGGGATCACAACAGAACAGAAACTGTTTTCAAAGCAAAGAGCCAATCAATGTATAATATAGTCCAGATGGTTCTCAGAGATAGGATGATGGGATATCAGTTTCTATGCCTCATATTCCTTGCAATTTCATGATTTATGCTAAGAAATAAATATTTGGTCTTTGTTCTTGTTTCCTGGCACTCAGTTCCTAAATCCCTAGGAATCTCCAAAATGATGTGTCTTTTTGTATGCGAATGAGATGAACAAGGGCTGAGAGCTCCCGAACAGCCTCAGGATGGGCTGGTCACCAGAGGAACTAACTGTAGTTCAGTGCTACCCACCATGGGTAGCTCCCAACCCATGGGAGTGGGTTGGCCATCTTAAGAATGGGTTGCTATAAACGGGAATTTATCCCACGTGCTTTCTCTCTCTTATGCCTTCCACCCTTCAGCCACGGCATAACCTTCTCAGATGCAGGCATTATGCTCTTGGTCTTCCCAGCCTCCAGAACTGCGAGCCAAATAAACTCTTTCCTTTTTTTCCCTTCTTTGTGAGTCACAGTCTCGCTCTGTCACCCTGACTAAAAGGCAGTGGCACCAAATAGCTCACTGTAACTTCAAACTCCTGGGCTCAAGTGATCCTTCTGCCTCACCCTCCCAAGTAGCTGGGACTACAGGCATGCGCCACCACGCCTGGCTAGTTTTTCTAATTTTTGTAGAGACAAGGTCTTGTTCTTGCTCAGGCTGGTCTCGAACTCCTGACCTCAAGCAATCCTCCCACCTTAGCCTCCCAGAGTGCTAAGATTATAAGCATGAGCCACCACACCCAGCTGACTCTTTTCTTTATAAATTACCCAGTCTGTAGGAAATACCATAGCAACAAAAAACCAGCTGAGACAAAGAGCAATGCTGTAGAAGGCTGATAAATATTGTGGTGATAATTTATGGAATGTTTTATGTCATCGTAAGGATAAAGTAATAAAATAATAAAACTTGCATGTGTGGAAGGTGTGTGCTGAAGGATTTGGAGTTTAGACTGTCACTAAGAGGCTAAAATTTTATGATGACCATCTCAGACACCTAACAATGCCAGATGTTTAGATTTAGACTTCAATTTTCAATTTAGTTTTAATCGGTCATTGTGTGTTGCATTTTTTGATGGTATGAGGAGGAGAGGATTTTTCTGAACAGGGTCTTTGCTAGCACTAGTTGTGTAGAGGCCCAACATAGCTTTGTGCTTCAAGCTATTTATAGTAGGTGTTTACCTAGTGCAACGTTTCCTATTTTCCTTTTAGTGAGCATTGGAAGCATTTTTACTTTAGTTCACATTAACGAAGGCTCTGGGAAGTCCTACATAAATAAACCAGTTTACCATTTTCATCTTGTTTCCCAAAATTAGTTCACAATCTAACCCAATTTTTATGGAACACCTATCATCATCTCATAGGATGCTAATTTTTAAAACATTAATCAACATTATAAGATATAACTTATATAAAATGTACTCTTTTAAGGGTAATTTTATACATTTTGACAAATGTGCATAGTCTAGAAACCACATCCCAATCAAGATAAAAAGTATTGCCATCACCACAGAAGTTTCCTCTGCCCTCCGCCAGGCAGTTCCCCTCCACTGGGCCTCCCAGCCCTGGACAACCACAAATCTGAAACAGAATCACACAACATGTATCTTTCTTGTCTGGTTTCCCTCATATTATACAATGTTTTTGAGAATTATCAGTGCTGTTATGTGTATCAGTAGTGGATCATTGTTACTGCTGAGTGGTATTTTATTACAACTAATGCCACTGAAATAACAAGGATTAGAAGAGACTGGGGATAATTATAAGCCAACAAATTGGATAATCTAGAAGAAATGGATAAATTCTTACAAATATGCAACCTACCAAGACTGAATCATGAAGAAATAGAAAATCTGAACAGACCAATAACCAGTAAGGAGATTGTATCAATAATCAAAAACCTCCCAACAAAGAAAAGCCCAGGATCAGATGACTTCACTGGAGAATTCTAGAAAACATTTAAAGAAGAATTTACACCAATCTTCTAAAACTTTCGAAAAATTAAAAAGAAGGGAGGGAACACTTCAAAATTTATTTTATGAGTCCAGCACTAGCCTGATACAAAAGCCAGACAAAGATGCTACAAGAAAAGAAAACTGCAGACCAATATCCTTGATGAATATTGATGCAGAAATCATCCACAAAGTACTAGCAAACTGAATTCGACAGCACATGAAAGGGAATACACATCATGACCAAGTGGGGTTTATTCCTGGACTGCACTGTTGGTTCCATTGATTTACAAAAATAATACACCACATTAGCAGAATGAAGGATAGAAATCCTGTGATGGTCTCAACTGATGCAGAAAAAGCATTTGATAAAAAATAAAAATACAGGGAATTCATTGGTTCAAGCAACTGAGAAGTTGCTGATTCAGCAGCTAAGTAGCGCCCTGAATATCCGGTCTCTCCTGCCTCGTAGTGCTGTCTTCGTAGCTTGTCCTTGCTCTTGCAGCCAGAATGCAACTCCCTTCAAGTTCCAGGGAGACAAGAGCATCTTCTCCACACTCCTGCTAGAGAGAGAGGGTGTGGACAGGGGAGAGGAGGGAGACTCTATTTGTCTGCAAGGCTAGCATACATATCCTCCGGGACCTTTCCCTGTAGCCAGGGCAGTGGCCATGTAAGTGTATTTAACACAGCCAGGGCTTGATCCTGGGGTGGGGAGTGGGGTTAGTGTTATGGGGTCACATGGCTGAAAGTGGAGAGTGGTTATCACCCAAAGATCATTTGGTGACCCTACTCCTGGAAGGAGGAGAAAGTAGTGCTGATCAGTAAATGAGAAATTCGTCTAAAATCTGTATCCAGAAATTTTGAGGCATCCCCAAGCTAAAACATTCCTGGCACTGCCTTCCACAGTCCTGTGAGGTCATTTCAGCAGGTCCTCCCCATCTACTGGGGTGACTTTGTCATGGCTGAGCGCTTTCTTTTCTTTCTTCTCTATGTGTGGATGAGCCATACTCCAGGCAGATATGACTTCTATGTGTCACTTGTAGCAACAGCTTAGTGAGTGTTTGAGTATTTGATGGATCTCAGCACATCTGCTGCCCCTCCTAGCAAGTCCTTCCAGGCCTGTCAGAAGCAGTGACGCTGGAACTCAGACACACTCAAGTGCCCAGTCTGGTTCAGCACTGTGACCTGAGGCTTTGCTCGGGGTCTGGTTGTGCCTCTCAGCGCTGAGAGGGGATGGGTATATAAACCACCTAATGGGTGCAGTGCACACCATATGGGGGATGGACATGCTTGAAGCTCTGACTCAGGTGGAGCAAAGGCAATATATGTAACCTAAACATTTGTACCCCTGTAATATGCTGAAATAAAAAAAAAATTTTCTAAAATCTTGTTAAAATGTCAGTTCTTCCCAACTGGATCTAAAGTTTATATGCAAAAGCAAAAACACCCTGAATAGCCACACAATATTGAAGAAGAAAAAAGTCAGAAGACTGACTCTATCCAACTTTGAGTTTTGCTATAAAGTCACAATAATCAAAATAGTGTGCTACTGGTGAAAAAATAGACAAATAGATGAAACAAACGGAATAGAGCACCCAGAAATAGACCCATGCAACTGTAGTCAACTGATCTTTGACAAAGGAGCAAAGGCAATTCACTGGAGAAAGAGAACAGTCTTTTTACCAAATGTTGCTGGAATAACTGTAGACCCATATGCAAAAAATAAAATAAAAAGAATCTTGACACTGACTTTACACCTTTCGCAAAAATTAACTCAAATAATGGATCACTGACCTAAATGTAATACACAAAACTATAAAGCTTGTAAAAGATAACATAAAGGAAAATCTAGGTGACCTTGGATAAAAAGAGCGATGGTTTCCAGGGATTTGGGAAGTTTGAGGGAAGAGGAGAGGGATGAATAAGGAACATGTGGGATTTTTAGGGCAGTCAAACTATTCTACGTGATGCTGTAATGGTGATACATGACGTTATGCGTTTGGCAAAACCTGTAGAATGATGAACATAAGAGTAAACCCTAATGTAAACTATGGACTTTTAGATTTGGTAATGAGTTTTAAAATAAAACACCAAAAGCATGATCCAATTAAAAAAATTGGTACATGCAACTTCATTAAAATTAAAATCTTATTTTTGAAAGATACTGTTAAGAGAATGAAAAGACAAGCCACAGACTGGGAGAAAAATCTTTGCAGAACACTACCTGGTAAAGGACTTGTATCCAAAATATGCAAAGAACTCTTAAAAATCTATAATAAGAAAACAAACAACCCAATTAAATTTGCAAAGCATCTGAACAGACACCTCTCCAAAGAAGACATCTAGCTGGAAAACAAGCATATGAAAAGATGATCAACACAGTGTGTCATCAGAGAAATGCAAATTAAAGCAACAAGGAGATACCAGTAGACCCCTATTAGAATGACTGAAATCCAGAACACTGGACACCAAATGCTGGGAAGATGTGGAGTGACAGAAACTCTCATTCATTGCTGGTGGGAATGCAAAATGGTGCAGTTACTCCGGGAGACAACTTGGTAGCTTTTTTTTTTTTTCCAAAGTTAAATATAGTCTTACCATATGATAAAGCAACCACACTCCTTGGTTTTTGCCCAAATGAGATGAAAACTTATGTCCACACAAAAACCTGCACACAAATGTTTGTAGCAGCTTTATTCATAATTGCCAAAACTTGGAAATAACCAAGATGTCCTTCAATAGGTGAATGGATAAACAAACTGTTCTATCCATATTGTGAAATATTATTCAGCAATAAAAAGAAATGAGTGCTGAACCATTCACAAAAAGAAGCGAGCTATCAAGTCACAAGAAGACATGGAGGAATCTTAAATGCGTATTGCTAAGTGAAAGAAGCCAGTCTGAAAAGGCCATGTAATGGACGGTTTCAACCACATGACATTTTGGAAAAGGCAATACTGTAGAGATAGTAAAAAGATCAGTGGTTTCCAGGGATTTGGGAAGTTTCGGGGAAGAGGAGGAGAGGGATAAATAAGGGATAGGGATAAATAAGGTGGAACATGTGGGATTTTTAGGGCAGTCAAACTATTCTACATGATGCTGTAATGCTGTGATGACGTTATGCATTGGCAAAACCTATAGAATGATGAACAAAAGAGTGAACCCTAATGTAAACTATAGATTTTAGTCATTAATAATAATAATGTATCAATATTGGTTCATCAGTTGCAACAAATGTACCATACTAATACAAGATGTTAACAATAGGGAAAATACTCTTAGGGGTGGGGTGGGGAGAGGGGGCTGCGTGGGAACTCTTTTTACTTTCTGTTCATCTTTCTGTAAACCTAAAACTACCCTAAAAATCATGTCTATTAATGTTTTAAAAAGCTGCAGAAGTATCACAGACTACATTTAATGAAATTATTTATCGTGTGGAGCAGGGCAAGCATTAATGTTCACTTGCTTCTCTTTGGAGTAGGTTGCCACCTCTGGTGGAGGGAACATTCAGAGGCAAAGTTCTACTTGGTTGAGTTGTGCCTTGGCTTTCCTGTTGATGACAAATGTCCAATCCAAAAGCATTGGTAGAAATGTTGGCTGGGTGCAGTGGCTCACGCCTGTAATCCTAGCACTTTGGGAGGCTAAGGTGGGAGGATCACTTGAGCCCAGGAGTTTGAGACCAGCCTGGGCAATTGTAAGACTTGTGTCTACAAAACATAGAAAAATTAGCTTGGCGTGGTGATGCGTACCTGTAGTCCCACCTTCTCAGGAGGCTGAGGCAGGAGGATTGCATCAGCCCAGGAGTTTGAGGTTGCAGTGAGCTATGATGATGCCACTGTACTTTAGCTCAAACAACAGAGCGAGGCCCTATCTCAAAAAAAGAAAAATTGTTGTCCTAGTTTTTGGAGTCACTGCTAAGACTAACTCTTGCAGGCTTAAACTTGGACTGCATAAAAAGCAGATGAGATAATTTTGGGGCAGTTTCTTGAAAGTCTCTACAAGTAGACTTTATTTTCCTCAGCTGCAAACAAAGGAGAGAGAATAGATGATGTGGAAGGTTACTCCTAACTCAAATTATATGAATCTATGATATTCTGGGTACCATAAGAAAAATAATTTAAAATATGTTTCTGAGATAATGAGCTTTGGACTTAGAGTTATCACTCAAGAACAGAACTTAAAATTTCTCATCAACCAATCCCTTAAAGGTAAGAATCAGCAAACTTTTTCTGTAAAACGTTTGATAGTAGATATTTTAGGTTTTGTGGGCTCTACAGTCTATCACAGCTGTTCAACTCTGCTGTTGTAGTATGAAACAGACAACATGAAAATGAATGGACATGACTGTGTTTCAATAAAACTTTATTTACAAAAACAGGCAGAATGGGCCATTGTTTGCCAACATCTTCCTTAGGCATTGAAATAGCATGCTGCACCAAATCCAGAAGAAAGAGAGAAATGAAGAAAGGGTAGGAAAGGAAGGAAAAAGGAAAGAGAGAACAAAGGAAGAAAGATGACAGGTGCCCCATGGTGTTCATTTACTTAATCATTTCTTCCTACAACAAATATTTCAAGCCTCTGTTTTCAGGAACTGTGCTAAGCATCTGAGATTTAAAACAGAGAGAGTGATTAAAAGTTGAATAAGAGGAAATCCCTGCCCTGCAGGTGCATATGGTCTAGAAGGAGGCTATATTCATGTAATAATAATGATAATATACTGTGACCTCCCCAACACCCTACAACAAGCATGAGCTGTGCCCGCACCCAAGCATACCTGAAATCATGAGTGGCAGCCATTTGAAAACTACAGGCTTTTGTTTTGCTGAGTAGTGTATGAAGAGTGAGGGTGAGCATTGCGTTCTGGTGTGTCTGTGGGCAATGAAGTGGATTTTAGAGATTATAGTAGGTAGAGGTGGGGGTGGGGGGAAGAGATGAACTGCTGGAAGAAACACAGAGCTAACTGGGAAATACGATGAGGTTTTTGTATTATGTGCAATATGGATTCTCCTCGTTCTCCCCGCTGGAAAACATCAGTAGCACATCCCATTGCCATTCATACATTGTGAAATTGGATCCGTACTGGGGGATTAAAAAAAGTGCTCATGTGGCCCCCGAGCAGCTAGAGGGAAAGACCGTGGGAGGTCTGCCCACCCTGCCTCCCATTCCTAACCCCTGGCAACCACGCAGCCACTGTCCCTCTCTATCATGTTGTTGTTACAAGAATATTTTACCAATGGAACCGTACAGTATGTGACCTTTAGAGAGTGGCATTTTTCACTTTGTGTAGTTCCCTCCAGATCCATCCAAGTTGTTGTAGCAGTAGTTGGTTCCTTTCTATTGCTGAGGAATAGTCCACAGTGTGGATGTCTCACACCTTGTTTAACAATTCACCCACTGAAGGACATGTGGGTTGTTTCCAGGTTTTGGCTACTACAAATAAAGCTGCTCTAAACATGCATATGCATGTTTTGTTGCGGATATAGACTTTCATTTCTCTAGGATACATGGCCAGTAGTGAAAAAGCTAAGCATATCACATGTACATTTTTTAATTTGCAAAGAAACTACCAAACTCTATTCCAGAGTGGCTGCACCAGTTTACATTCCCACTATTATGAGAGATCCAGTTTCTTTGCAACCTCCCCAGCGTTTGGTCTATCACTGCTTTTTATTGCTGTTCTAGTGGGTGTGTAGTGATACTATACACCATCGTTCTTAATTTGCATTCCCCTAATGGTTAGTGATGTTGAACATCTTTCCATGTGTTTATTTGCCATACACAGAGGCCATCAGTGAAATGTGCACTCATTGTCTTTTTCCCATTTTCTAATTGCATGGATTTTTTGTATATTTGTTGGATCTGTGGTGTGCAAATATTTTCAAATCTGTGGCTTGTTTTTTTAATAGAATCTTTGGCAGAGCAAAAGTCTAAAATTTTGATGAGGTCCCATTTATCAGTTTTCCCTTTTATGGATTGTATCTTTGGAGGCAAGTCTAAGAATTCTTTACCTAACCCTAAATCCAGATGATTTCCCCCATTTATTTTTCCTAAATGCTTTACAGTTTTACCTTTTGCATTTATGTCTGTGATCCATTTTAACGATCACACAGGGTGTGAAGTTTTAAGTTTTTGGTTTTTGGTGTTTTTTTTGCCTATGGATGTCCCATTGCTCCAGCACCATTTGTTGAAAAGGTAATCCTTCTTCCATTTAATTATTTTTGCACCTTTATCAAAATTCAGTTGAGCATGCTTATATGGGTTCTCTGTTCTGTTGTAATCTATGTATCTACGCCTTCATCGATACCACACAGTCTTAACAACTGTAGCAATAGGGAGTCTAAATATCAGGTAGAACGATTCCTCCCACTTTGTTTTATTCCTCACACTTTTTCTTTTTCTTTCTTTTTTTTTAGAGATGGAGTCTCACTCTTATATAGTGCCCAGGCTGAGCTCAAACTCCTGGGCTCAAGCCATCCTCCCCACTAAGCTTCCCGAGTAGCTGGGCCCACAGGCACGCGCCACAGAGCCTGGCTCCACTTTATTCTCCTTTTTCAAAATGTTTTAGCTATTCTAGATCTTTTGCCTTTTCACACAAATTTGGAACATACTTTTCGATGTCTATGAACGACTTTGTTGGCATTTTGTGTTTCTTTGTTTTGTTTTAAAGATTAAATTTGTTTCAAAGTCCTCATGTAAACCAATCAAACATGAATAAAGCTTTTTATCCTGAACTTCTCAAATAAATCTTGTTAATATCTGTTTTTTTCTTGGTATGACAATAGTATTACTATAATAGTATTAAGTTTCCTTATTTTTATTAAAATTAGCTGTTTTAAAGATTGTTACTAGCAAATCTTGGTTTTTATTAGTGTGCTAAGGCCAAATAGAAACATGATGCTTTAAAATCATGTCTTAATTTTCTGTGAACTATTTTACAGTAAAAAAACTATTTGACATTAAGTGTTCATATCCCAAATTCTAAAAGTAATCTTTAGTTTCCAACTGAACTTTGTACTCCAAGACTTTTTAAATTTTAATTATATTTACATAATAAATATAATTTTAATCACTAAGTTCTTCCTCATCACTGAAATAATGTGTTTTTCTTTATCCTTGGGCGTCTCGAATCATCTGATGCTGAGCAGCCCCCTGAACTGGGTTTCCGTTTCTCGTCCGTCTGCAGTTGTGGCTGGCTGGGCCGTCAAGAGCGGGATCTTCATCTTCACTTTCTTCTTTCTACTGCCTCATTTTCTTCTTCTGGTTCAGGAATTTTCTTTTTTTTTTTTTTTTTTTTGAGACAGAGCCTCACTCTTTTGCCCGGGCTAGAGTGAGTGCCCTGACGTCAGCCTAGCTCACAGCAACCTCACACTCCTGGGCTCAAGCGATCCTCCTGCCTCAGCCTCCCAAGTAGCTGGGACTACAGACATGCGCCACCATGCCTGGCTAATTTTTTTTTCTATATATTTTTAGTTGTCCAATTAATTTCTTTCT
>CAUYSK010047065.1:0-17945 GCA_963575035.1 Avahi laniger | reverse complement strand
TAATTGTTATCTTGGGTTTTGTCATGTGATTGCTTCATTTATGCAAATCTTTTATTCTCTTGGCAAATTTTTTAAGCTTTACCTGGACTGTGGGAGTATTTTGTAGTTTTGTATTCACTGTAGCACACAGCACAAAATAGCTGCTTCATAAGGACTTGTTAATTCATCAGTAGCTGAAACAGAAGGCTTTCTACCAGGATGAAAGGATTTTGTCCAAGAATTTGGCTGGCCTTTCTGTTCTGTTCCATTGGGCTATTTGAATATCCTGTGTCAATACTGTACTCCCTTAATTGTTACAGTTTTAAGAAATAAGTCTCGATATCCAGTAGAGGAAAGCCTCCTACCTTATTCTTCACAATTGTCTGCCCTACTTGGGCCTTTATAAATCACACTTCCATATAAATTTTAGCATAAGCAGTTAAATTTCTTTTAAAAAAATCTGTTGAGGTATTAATTGGTATTTCATTTAAACCTTAAATCAATTTGGAAATAGCTAATATCTTTGTAATAGTTTGTCTTTTATGAGCTTGAAATATCTTTCTATTTGATTAGGTACTTTAAAAATATCTGATAAGATTATATAATATCTTCTATAGATATTTTATACCTGTTTCATTAGATGTATTCCTAGGTACTTCATATTTTTTGAGGCTGTTATAGATGGTATCCCTTTAAGCTGAAGCTCGAAAGTACACAGAGGGCATGTCAGGAAGCTCCAAGAGTAGCTCCCTCTATTTCTGGTCTGGGCAGCAGAAGAGGGGTCTCCTATTAGACAGGACATGGAAGAAATCCCCTGTTTTCTTTCTTGCTCGCTCTTTCTCCCACGGCAGTCCCCAGCAGTCCTGCGTGGTACAGCAGCAGCAGTGCATGCACAGGCACCTAGACCCCCAAGGAAGGGGAACCCTTGTCTCTGACCAGAGAAACTGTGGTCCCAAGAACATGGATGGAATTCCCTTTGGTTTTTCTTCTGTTTTCTCACAGAGAAAACAGAGGCACACAGAGGCAGAATCATTCTCGGGAGATTGGATATGACAAAGCTGGAAATGAAAGCCTGGGCATTCTACTCCAAATAGGAGGAAGGGGTGCTCTGGAGCAGAAAGCGTCAGGAAGATCATGGAGAAGGGCTCAAGAAAGTGACCTCAGAATGGTGGACGTGAGCTCCTAGGCGTGCTCCAAATTATGCCTGTACAGATCTAACCAAAGGCTTTGGTCTCCTTGTAGACCGCTGCTTAGGTCCCAGACTGACTCCTGGGCAGCACAACACATGGGACAGATCCAAGTAGCTCAGCAAAGGTGGTGGAAACTGAACTGACATTGGGACCAAAGTGCACAGAAGGTGGGCAGGAACTTCCAGCCTGAGCCTACCTGGGTTGACTACCTGCTAGAGCAAAACAAAGCAATCAGCGTACTCCATATGATTTAAACAAGACCTAGTGTACCATGACAAACCAAAAAACTCTCCACATCTCCCAAGGAAAAAGACAAAGCATGGGAGCTTCGAGATGACACACATGTTGCAATGAAGATATAAAGACTTTAAAGACTGTATTATAACAGTGCTGCAAGAATTAAGGGTGAACATTCTTGAAACAAATGGAAAGAAAGTTTCAGCAGAGAAGTAGAATATATGAAAAAGAACCAAATGATACACACGTGTGTACAGACACACACACTCAAGAACAAGTAAACCTGTGGTACTCTAAGATTGGTGAATTGCGTCAATGTCAGTGTTCTGGTTGGGATATTGTACTGTGGTTTTGCAGCATGTTACCCTTGGAGGAAGCTGGACAAAGTGTACAAGGGATCTCCTTATATGTTTTTTACAATTTTATATGAATCTCCAATTATCTCAATAAAAATTCAAATAAAAAGAACCAAATGGATATTTTAGAACAGAAAGATAACTGAAAAATGAGAAATTCACTCTGCAGGTTGCCTTCATAAAAATCTCCCTAACCCATCCCCTCTAGTTTGTGCTAGTCTAGTTCAGACTCTCATACCTGGACTATTGCAATAAATTCTGGCTGGTCCCTGCTTCCAGCCTCCCCTCCTTTTGTTTCCTTCTAGACCTTGCTGTCAAGAGAATGTTACTGAACTAGAATTCTGTTCATGCCAGTCCTCCTTTCGAAAGCCCAGCAGAGGCTTATTCTGTGCTGTAAAAGTTCCAGTTCCTTAGCCAGGCACTGCTACCCTCCGAGGTTTCACTGAGACTTGTCTGTCTAGTCTGTCGGAAGTACTCTGTTCCAGCCAAGCTACCCACCATTCTCTGTGTCTTTGGGATTTTCTTTTTGTCCCACCAGAATTCCTACCTCGGTTCTTCCTGATCATACCACCAGTATTCTCTGGAAGAAATCTGACCTAACCCTCAGTCTGTAGTGGATTGTTATGTAGGTTAAAAATATATTTTAGTGATATTTGGGGAAATTGGGGTTTTCAGATGGGCTGGGAATGCATTCTTTTCTTTGTCCTTTCAATAAATATTGATCTCTGCTGTCTATGAATTTACTATCCAACATGTTTTCGCAAGTGGGTAAGATTAGATAATTAAGGATGTGTGTGCTTTTAAAAAATACGGTTTTAATGTTAAACAGAATTCTTGCTGAAAGTGTTTTATTTCGTGTCCTAGGATCAATGTCATCAAAAAAAGATAGTGCTTCTGAATCAACACTTCCATTCCCTCCCAGTGAAGAATCAAAACCTGTAACAGAGAAAGACGGTAATCTAATTTATAACTTCTGTTTCTCAAATTTTAATTTCTGATGGAACTTTAAAATAATAGTAGGAAAATAGCTTATTTGGGGCTTAAGTTTTAGAGTTGGTAAAAATTACCCTTGACAATCCATTAAGCAGCACATAATAAAATATATACATTTTTTTTGTATAAAAGTCTGTACTGTGATTCATATATCTTAGTTAAATTAGAGAGCTACTGGAATAGATTAAAAGAGGGCATAAAAGGAAATTCCATAGTACAAATGTCTTGACAAAAATGTTTAAGTTGCCTTTAGTTACCAAATCGCTAGGTGAATACAGCATGAGTATTGCTGCTTGCCTTCTGGTTTAACTCAAAACATTCTAATATTAAACTTTTGTTACCTTAAAACACGCTAATAGCATTTTTTGTTTTTTGTATATATAAGATGGGACTCCACTGTCTCATCTAAGGTGAGAGGTGAGTGCTAGTGGTGGTTAGATTAGGTGTGTAGTTTACATTAATTGATATGGAGACACCTTCTGTGTAAGATTGTGATCTTAAAGTGTGAATCCTTAAAATACTATTGCTTGTGATATAAAATCTATTATGTGTAAACTACCTTATATTTGGATGAAATCAGGCATTTAATTTGACACTAGATAATCCATACTTGAGGAAGCTAAATGGAAAGTTCCAGAAAGATTTGCCTGGAAAAGCTTATTGGTCTACTTCTTGTTTTCCACCCTTTGATGCGTTCTTTTCCGTTACCTGTGTTAGTTACCCTGCACGGATCTATCAGCAGCTCCTCTTCTGCATCGTCTTTGGAACACAAACAGAGCTACCCCAGGAAACTGAGTGCAAGCAGCAATAACAAGAAGACAATGAGCAAAAGCTCTTCTCTGTCATCCAGAGCCAGTGCTGGTATCTATGGCTTTTTCAACCAGGCTTTCTTGGTGTTTTTTATCTTGGTTTGTTTGTAAGTAGATTTGCTCTTTTTAAATGTGTAGAAGGAACCCTTTACTTCAGTCAGAGTGAACTGCTTTGCACTCTTGCCTGCCTCCCCCTGAGCCTTAAGGCTTGAGTTCTCTTCATTTTGTTGTTGGATATAAGACTTTCCATTTATTTTCATTTAATTTATTCTTAGTGGTTTTGTCCCACCTGAATTTTGTGTCTTGCATCTTGCATATTAACTTTTTCACATGCCTTTGTGTCATCTTCATATTTAAAAAGCACACCCTCTGTTTTTATTCAAGTGATTGTTTAAAACCATGTAGGAGAAGGTCAGAGGGTCCCCTTCTAGGATGACAATGACATCCTGTTCTGAGATGACTTTTTAGCTAGCCGTGGACCACGGCCAATCTCATTTGGTCCACATTTCTTCAGTTATGTGTAAGGATGTATAAAATATTTTATCAGATTTCTTTTTGAAATTGACATCGATTGTGTCTATTGCAGTTCACCTATTTATTTATTTAGTAAACTTGTCCAGAAAAAAGAAATGAAGCCATCTTGGCATAAATTGTTCTTAACAAAACTCAAAATAATTACTGGATTCTTTTTCTAATACTTCTAATACTTCTGCTGAACCAATATTTTATTATAGAAAATGTTCATGACAGGATTTTTTTTTTTCCTTTTCGAAATACTTATTTTATTGGATAGGGAAAAAACCCCAAACCCTCAACAGTAACATTGACATAATAAACCTTAAAGGTGGGACCCTAAAAGTAGGGGACATGGAAGTTTTGCTGAACCAATTATTCTCTGAATAGCTGCCCTTCCCCACACCTCAACCAGTTTTGCTTTAAGGTGTGGGGAGCAGAGGTGAGGAGGTGCAGTGAGATCCTGCTTGTCCTCCTTTCTACATTTCAAGGCCCCTTTCATTTGGCATTTGGACTTTTGACATTTACTTCATTTTAAAATTGATATGTGGGTATGGAATTACTTTTTTTTTTTTTAACTTTTATACCAAGTAGTTCTAGTGTGCCTATATATTTACCTTTTTAAAAAAAATAAATTTGGGAGTTATATAGGCTTAAATGATAGTGAAGAGAAAGAGAGTTTTTGGAGTGAGAAAGAGGATCTTTCATGGTGGGGGGGTTGGTGAGGGGCAGAGAATGGGAGAAATGTGAGAGAAAGTCCTTGTTAGGAACTCCGAAGACATTACCTAGATGAGTAGATTTTCCACTTTTTCTATAGATTTGCATTTGAGGGAGATGTGGACTGCAGAGAATGGGCAATAATGGAAAATTAGGTTAAAGAATTAGAGAAAGAAGAATATAAAGAAAGGATCTGGGGAATGGGAAAGGCAGGGGAGGAAGCCTGTGGTCTGTGCTCAGCCTCGTTGTGCCCCATCATTGAACTCGCCATCTTTGGTCCATTGTCTATAGACAACATGGGGACAGGCCTGGGATTTGCGGTCAGAGGGTCTGGGTTTTCGTCTAGGTGTGCCGCTTACTGGCTGTGCACACTGTGCCTTAGTTAATTTCCGACTTTGTATCTTATTTATCGTTACAATTTTTATGAAAAGCACTTTGTGAACTGTGATGTGCTGTGGGATATTAGTCATTATGAGGGCCTAGGACTTTTTGGTGTAGTGCTTTATCCAGACCTTCCTTCTCCACGGGGTTATGCCACTTCTTTAGTTACCGTATTTTTTGTTTCTCCCATTTTTACAACATGACTTATCCTCCATCCCACACACTCATTTAGAGTTCTCTGGGCCTTTCTGGATGACAGCTGTTCAAATCTCAGCTTATATACCGATGGAACAAGTCTCAAGGGCACACCTCTTCTCTTTCAGCTGTTATATTTGAACAGCTTTCTAGACAGTATTTCTCTAGGACTTCCGATGTTTAATAGTGGGCATTTCAGGGTACTTTCGAATCAAGTTGAGAAGGGAGGGGTTTTGCTCTTAATAAGGAAATAAATTTGGGTTCATTGGAATCTTACAGCAATTTAACCTCCAAATCACATTCCTTTTTATATTATTTACACTGAATCCAGGTAAACTACTATAATCCTAGCACTTTAGTAGAATAGGAATTGGCATACTATGGCCCATGGGCCAAATGTGACCTACTACCTGTTTTTGTGAAGTTTTAATAGAAAACATCCATGCACATATTTTTCAATGCATTGTCTATATTCACTTCCGTGCTACAACAGCAGAGTTGAGTAGTTGTGACAGAGATGGTATGGCTTGCAAAGGTTAGAATATTTACTGTCTAGCTCTTTACAGAAATCATTTGCTGACCCATGTTCTAGAAGAGAGTGTACCAGGAAATCCTAGCAGAGTTGATACTTTACTAAGAATCTGCTTTTGTGAATTTCCCATGGTAATAATTTTCTCAGGAAATCCGTTCCTTTCAGAAGCTTGACCTCACATGTGAGAAATATAGTACAACTGTAGATGACATAAGGAAAGCCGTAGAATACATAGTGAGTTTTTGGCTAATGTGCCTTTTGAGATTTTTCCCCCTTTGTTTTCTCTCCTGTTTTCTTGCCTTGCACCTTTCTGCCCACCAACCACCTAAACAGGTTTGAATTCTTCAGCAACATCTGTAGCAAATAATACCCGCTGCGAAGGAGAACTCCGCCTTGGAGATCGCGTGTTGGTGGTAGGCCAGAGAATTGGTACCATTAAGTTCTTTGGGACAACAAATTTTGCTCCAGGTAACTTATCTATGTATTGTTTGCTCAATTTGACATTTTTAGGATTTAAAAGTTTTAAAATTTTATATGTAAATAAAATTGAATTATAGAGAATTCTTTAATAGTTCTTTTGGATGGTAGCTGTGGCACAGAAAATGCAAGCAATGATTAAAACCAGACTGTTTTTTACTAGATTGACTATCATCCATCCATAAATTTTTCTTGCCAGTTTTGTTTTAAATTGTCTAATGTTAAAATTAATTATATTTTTTATTATTTATACCCTGGATATGCTAAGAAAAATTAATTATTACTCTGCAATTTGACTCTCACTGATTGTCAAGTGTGCTAAATGACAGAAAAAACATATTAAGATTAGATTTTTGCTAAGCATAATCTTTAAAATGAGCAGATAATGAGTTAATGATACAGCTTTTAGCAGAGTGGCTTGGAGAGAAAAGCAGGCAAAAGCGCTTAAAGGAAACTGAAAAAGCTTTTGCCTACCCTGGGACCTTAAAAAGACGAGTTTGTGTATTTATATTTACATTCCAATCTATACTTAATGTTGTATTTTCAAAAGTAAAGATTACTTTCTTTTGCATTTTCAGCAATTATAATTTTAAATAGAAGCCAGTTGAATGAAACCATGTTTTTATGTTTTAAATAGCAGTATGCTATTTTAACACATGGTGGCATTGCATGCAGCATTTTAGGAAAAGGTTACCTAGAACA
Organism: Avahi laniger; assembly: GCA_963575035.1. Lineage (NCBI taxonomy): Eukaryota > Metazoa > Chordata > Mammalia > Primates > Indriidae > Avahi > Avahi laniger. Next base: position 10,864 of record CAUYSK010047065.1, on the reverse strand, counting down.
TTGATTTTTTTTTTTTTTTTAAAGTTTGTAGCATTCTGACAAGACTGCTGAGGGATCTGAGGTTTTACCCTATTTACACGCTAACAAATTAGCCTGCCACAGTTTTAGGGATGTTGGTAGAAGACATAAGAATCCTGAGTCAAAGACAAGGGACTTTAGCACTCACAATAATAGCAGTAGCCAGAGTATCAGCATTTTCTTGAATTGTTCCCTGAGCCCCAATTGCCACAGGGTGAAAGAGAGAGGTCTAGGTGCCACCTGAATGCCCAGTGGTTTATGTCCCGGGAGAGGAACCCTGAGCGTAAGGAATCTGAACCCTTATACTGAACTTACTGTACAGCAGGCCTTCCTTTTGCTTTGGAGAGAGACCATGTCTATCCTCCAAAGCTATCCCCTATACAGACATCCGTGAAAAGATACTCTGGAACAAATGTAGTCACTGCCTCTGCCCATGAGACGTGGAGAAACACGAGAGAGCTGTAGAGATCTGTCTCCCCACACATTCTTGTTTCATTAATACCACCTTTAATTATAAGCCAACTAATGCATTTGAGATGGGTTGTATGTTTTATAATTCATGACTCTCTTAGGTCTCCAGGTAGTAATTGAGATTACTTAGGATGTACTTAATATAGTTCTCAAATAAAAACTTAAGAATCTCACAGGTAGGTTATTTTTCATAATTACCCTATAATCAGAGAGTTCTCTTTCTCTGATTATATTAAGTTAGAATGGTTTGAATACAATTCATCATTTTAGGTTGACTTTTAATTTCTAAATTCCTAATGTAAAGCATTTAGAACTTACTTAGAAATTTGGGAAGTATTAAGCAAACATAAAAGTTGGTAACTTTTTGTTGAAGTCATTTTGTCTTGTAAGGAGATGGTGGCACCTATTTCTTTTGGCATCAGAATTTAGATCATTCATTTCTGTAGAACAGTGGTAATACCTAGGCATTTTCTAGATCATGAAATCTAAGACCTGGGAGAGGTCATGTTTAGCTTCTTCAGCATACTTATCTGTGCCACCTTGAGAAAGAAAATAAACATTTTAATGGGAAGACAACCATACCATATGATTACCGATGTATAGTCACTTTATTAACACTCGTCATAATGCATTTCTGCTGTATGTTCCACATTTTCAAAAGTTATATAGTAAACACGTAGCAATTACTTGATAAAATGGGAAAATGCAAAAATTATAGAGGAAAGCATCAAAGACAGGAAATAAAACTTGAAAAATTATAGCTGTGGCACTCAGAGAGGTAACAGTGGCAGCCAGACTAACCTGGTTTGGGACATTCAGAGACTTGGCAACCTATTTTCAGAGCATTAGTATGGCTTAATAAAAGGTTGGTGGACATTACTCATATTACATAGTAGAACTATGTAAGAGAGCAAATACAATTAGTACTGTACTCTCCTTTTGTGTCACAAATGAATGGACTGTTAGACATTTTAAACTGGTCTCGAGCCCCCCTCAGGTTGCATATCCTTATTTTAGGAGTATGTGTCCATTTACCTTATATTGAGTGGACCCACAATAAAAGTGACCTTGCTACTTTAATTTTAGGTTCTCTAGAAAAGGAAATCCCATTATTTTCCTCAGAGTAGGTCCTTTTAAATACTGAAAGTCTTTTAAAAGATTATTATTAATAGCTAACCTAAGTTTTCTAATTTAAGTAAAAAATGATTTTTCTTTTTATGTTGGGTGGAAAAAAAAGAAAAAGCAGAATCATTATGTCTAGGGGTATTTTCTGTATCATTTTTATCCTTTAAATATTTTAGAACTATTTGTGGTATTCTAATCTTGGCAGAATAAAATAAAAAGATTGCATGTTCATTTTATGATTTATACATCTCAATATTATGTTTCACTTCTTTCACTGAAACACACTATATTACCGAGTCAAGGATTGACAGTTTCTTATTCATTATAGCTTTTAGATATATTTTAGTCATACATTGCTGACAAAATAGCTGATCCTTGCCCAATTTGTGTTTTTGCATTTTATTTTCCTCCCTTAATGTACTACTCTGCAATTATGCTTGTAAAAGGTTTTTCCTGTTCATTGTCAAATTTTATTTTCATCATTTGAAAGCTTAATGGTTATAGTGACCTTTCATCATTTTGGTCATTTGTGAAAATGTTAAAACCTTCTAGACTTTGGGGTTGTATAATAGCATGATGATTTTGGATAAAGTACAGATACTTTTAAAATGAAATATTCATGTTCTAGGATATTGGTATGGTATAGAGCTTGAAAAACCCCATGGCAAGAATGATGGTTCAGTTGGAGGTGTGCAGTATTTTAGTTGTTCTCCAAGATATGGAATATTTGCTCCCCCATCCAGGGTGCAAAGGTGAGAAAATGGAATTTATGTTTACTCACAGGAACTTTTTGTAATTTGCAGTGGTTTATAGAGACCCTAATTTTATATTAAAAGACATTCCCTGACTGTATCTCATGTCGACTTTCAAGGAGTTAAACAACCACCTTCTTCAGAGAGAAGGCTCATGGAAAGCTAAATTTGCTTTGCTGAGGATTTGCAATTTTGAAAACCTCCTTTATTCCTCATTTGCAAACCCTATGAGTATGTGTAGGCTATTAGAAGTGGCGTTGGCAGCTAAGAACAGTGAGAGCAGCAAGCTTAATCTGTCATGCAAACAAAAGTAAAAATGCTCTCTGATTGCTTCAGTCACATCCTAGCTACATTAAATTTCCTGCCAGCAGGCACCCCATTCATTCTCCTACAAACCTAATGGAACCAAAATGGCTTTTTCCTCTGATTTCTTTAGTTTTCAAAAATAGATAAGCAGTAGATCTTTCGGGGAAGTGAAGCTTCAAGGATTTTTATGTGATATACCTCCTCAGTGTTTCTTCTTAAGATAGTACACTTCCATATCGCCTTATCTGATTTTAAAAAATAAGTTGAACAGAAACAAGTCCTCATGAAATTCCAGGTACCATAAGGTGAAATGACTTCTCCTATGGGCTGAAAGAAGCTGGCTTGGTATGCTTTTCAGTGGGTGGGAAAGGGGATACTAATCTTTACATAAGAGATAACATAAATGGTACAATCACATTCATGAGACTAGAACTACGGTTGCAGTAGTTCTGGGCGTCTTCTATTATAGCTTTCCCTTAGAGCTGGACTGTTGTGACTGCCTCCTGGCCAATTTAAGTTTTTATATCCATTTACTCCTCAGTTTTTCTTATTGAAGAATTACGTGTAATTTTTACATTAATTCCCTTCTTCTTTGATGTACTTGATATAATTTTTTCTTCTTATTTATGATAATATAGCATTTAACATACAATGCTTTGTAGTTCATGAAGTAGCTTCACTTAAATGTTGTTCTTGTTTGATAGCAATAAGTATTTGGTCAGATAAGCCAGAAAATAACAATATAACCATCACAAACACTTACTGAGCGTTTAGTAAGTGGTGGGCTCTGTGCAGTGTACTTTAGATGTGTATCCCATTGATTCCCCCAAACCCAGTGAGCTGTAAGCTATTAGGATCGTTCCCATTTTTCAGTGAAGAAACAAGTTTCAAGAGATAAGTAACTTAGCTAAAGTTATGTAGCTAATTAGTGGTGGAAGTGGACTCAGCCCAGGCATGTTGTTTTGTTGTTAGTGTTTTTTCCTAAGCCCTTGCTTTTAGACAGATTGCTCTTTTTTGTGAAATGAAGATAAGGAGGTAGTAGCTGTGTGTAGTGTTTCTATGTGCTGAGCATCGTTTTCAGTGCTCTCCATGTGTTAACCCCTTTTCTCCTCTACAACAACCTGTGGTTATTCCCAGGTGAGGAAAGTGAGACACAGGCAGGTGGAGTGAGCTGTGCTCCCAGGTAGTCTATTCTCAGAATGTGTGCTCTTCACCATAACCCCGTAGCGGTTAAAAGAGCCTCAGTGACTTTTTTCAGGTCCTATATCCTGTAAATGATGGATTTGGAAGTAAAATCCATGCTGAGTCACCAGTCAGTCTCCTGTGTTCTCACATTACTTTGGGCGCATCTTCATCATCACTTTGCCACAGTCTCTTACAGGTTTCGTCTCCCAGTCATGAGGACTGAGACTCTTCTTTTCATGTTTGATTACCCAGAGTACATAGTTCGGCATATTTTAGACACAGTAAATACTGATCGAATCAGATTTCTAGTTCAGTGCTTTTCATGCTGTAACAGCCTTCTCTCCTTGATATTGTGAAGCCACTTACTTTCTCATGGTTTCATTTTTTTTCTCTTTTGGTTTATGGAGCACTTGTTTATTACATAGTTATTTACTCACCTTCTATTTTGGTCGTCTTTAAGGCAGTGCATTTAAAAGCAGCCCCCTCTTAAAAGAAAGAGGCTCTCTCTAAATGAACTGCTCTCTCGATCCAGCTGTCTTCCTGTCATCTTCTGATTGTTTCATTCATCAGCATCAGATACTATTAAGTGTCTTTTAGCACTTGTGCTGTGCTAGGCATTCTGTAAGAAAGTAAAACCGACATGGTCCCCGATTTTGAGGAGTTTCTAATCTAAACCAACTTTGGAGCTCTTTAAAGATAGCTCTAATCTTGAAGATGGAAGTGTGTTAAACTAGGGACTGCCTGAGGACAGTCTTAATCAGGTAGTGACCAATCACAATCTCACCTTTCATCTTACTCCTCAGGGTTGTAGCTGGCATTTCTTTCCCCTTTCTGTTTTTAAAATGTACCTGATCAGAAGCTAAACAGGGTCGGGCTTGGTTAGTACTTGGATGGGAGACCATCTGGGAACACCGGGTGCTATACGCTTTATTTTTTTTATAAACAAAAATTAAAAGAAAAGTAAAATGTGCCTGCTATCCCAGAATCTTTGCACATGTTATTTTCTCTGCTTGGACAGCTTTTTAGACCCACCTGCTATCACCCAGCTGTCACTTAGTTAATACCTTTTCTTTCTGTTAATATATAAATCTTAGAGAAACTCTAAGAATACTTACTGAGTAGATTTAATCTAATCTCACATATACACACGCATGTGCACATGTGTGTGCATACACACACATACACACACACACACACTGCCCAAGTGATCTTTATTAGCATTTACTTAGTTCTTACCAGGCACTTTTACTAATGAACTGATCATTTTTAGAATTAAGTGCCTCTCAGCTGCCTGTTACCACTTCATTCAAGTATCTGTCCTGTTCCTCACATCATATTCTTTCTGTCCATCAGTCTCTCATTGATTGCTCTGTGTTGTATATCATTTAAAAATGATGCATATGACCATTCTTCTAAGTGAAATATCACAAGAATGGAAAAACAAACGGCACATTCATTCACCATGAAATTGGAACTAATCGATCAACACTTACGTGCACATATGAAAATAACATTCATCAGAAATCAGGCAGGTGCAAGGGAGGAGGGTGTGGGTAAATGCACACCTAATGGGTGCAGCGCACTCTATCTGGGGGATGGGCACGCTTATAACTTTAACATAAATGGTACAAAAGCAATTTATGCAACCGAAATGTTTGTACCCCCACAATACTTGGCAGTAAAAACAATGATGCATGTGAGTTGCAAGAGGAAATTGCGAATATTGCAAGAGTTGCAGGATTTCTAGATGGTAATAAAATATGCTGGAGGAAGTGATTGACACATGAAGGACTTGCACATTTAGGTCAGTACACAGTTGAAAGAGAATGAGGCTGTCAGAATTGGCTTTATTAAAATAAAGAATGATTTGAATATCAACAAATGAAGGGAAGCCCGTTGGGAAAGTGACCTTTATGATTGTGCTTAGAGTCAAAAAGTAAAGGATGTTGACTTGTATTAGCTATACAGTCTTGTCGGAAAAATCATACACATATACAAACTCAGCCAATATCTCTTTCTTTCAGTTTAAGAATTAGTGATTTTTAAAATAATTTTAATCTAACATTTGTTAAATTTAATATAAACTTATTTTCATATTTTTTAGTTTCACCTTTGAAGATAAAGTTCCAAAGAAATAGTCATGTCCGTAGTTTAAGGGAACTCACTTTAAGTTGATTTTGTGTGTACTAATTAGCCTTAGATGACGAGGACCTCTTCTGTGTGACTATTGCCTGTCTCCCGTGCACATTGAGATTCAAGCTTGTTCCTGTCTCTTGACAGGTGCTCAGTAAATATTTGTTGAATGAATGAAATACCAAGTAGCAATTGGTGTGAAAACCTTAGTTAAGAGCCCGTCTTAAATCTGGAGATCAGCTATTTTGAATAAGGTGTACTTTGTTTTATTCACAGACTAACAGATTCCCTGGATACTCTTTCAGAAATTTCTTCCAATAAACAGAATCATTCTTATCCTGGTAAGATTACACAGTTTTGCCTTCCTAATAATCATTTCTTTGCTTTCTTTATTGACAGTTTTTTTATTGTGAAGTATACATGTAAGCAAAAGAGTATATAAAATGTATAGTTTGTGTAAACATGGAGTAAACATGTGTTGTCACCCCCCAGCTGAAGAAGATAATCACCTGTACTATAGGACCCCTGAGCACCCCACACCCCCCCCCGCCTCCCTCTTCATGTCCCCCATCCTCAGGTATATGAGTCTTGAATTTTACATTCATTATTCCCTTGATTTTCTTTATATTTTTAAAACCCATATATAGATGTATCAATAAATAACATGCTTAGTTTTGATTGTTTCCTACTTTGTTATTTAGCATTCCATCGAAATATATTATTCTATAATTGATGGTTATTTGGGCTCTATCCTGTTTTTTAATGTTACAAACTATGTTATTATGCACACGTGCAGAAGTTTCTCTAGGATTGCCAGGTGTGGAATATCCGTATTCGCAACCTTCCTGGGTAATGCCAAACTGTATCGCACACTCCCATCCTCGGTGAATCCGAGGCTTTGTTCTTCCTCACCTCACTAACACTAGTCTTGTTTTATTTAGAGTCTGCCAGTCTGAGGGATTTAAATGGTATTTCATTATGGTTTTAATTTGCATTGTGCCCATTTACCAACCTCTCTTCATGCCATTCCCCGCCCCCAACCCCTGACTTCTTGGCCCCTGGTAACCACCATTCCACTCTCCACCTCCACGAGATTAGCCACCCCCAACACCCCTACCTCCAAAGAATATCCTCCAAAGTGAGGTATCACAAGAATGGAAAAATAGGCACCAAATGTACTCACCATCAAACTGGCACTGACTGATTCACATGTTGTTTATTCAGAAAATCTGATGTCACATCTCTTTTTTTTTTTTTTTCAGGTGAATTTACAACAAACTGGACTAAATGGAAGAAGTAAACCAGTCTGTGGTGTCTGAATTCATTATTCTTGGGCTTTGTGATTCATGGGAGCTCCAGGCCTTCTTCCTAGTGATATTTTCTTCACTTTATTTGATCACCATTTTAGGCAACATGTTCACTGCGATCATAATCATTACTGACCTCCGTCTCCACTCCCCTATGTACTTCCTGTTAGCCAATCTCTCGTTCATCGACTTCTGCCTTTCCTCAGTCACTACCCCTAAAATGATCACAGACTTTCTGGAGGAAAATAAGATCATCTCCTTTGGAGGGTGCATGTGCCAAATATTCTTTGGACACTTCTTTGGAGGGGGTGAGATGGTGCTGCTTGTGTCAATGGCCTATGACCGTTACGTGGCCATCTGCAAGCCTCTCCATTACTCCAGCATCATGAACAGACATATGTGCGTTGGGTTAGTGATGACGTCGTGGATCATTGGCTTTGTGCATTCAATAAGCCAACTAGTTGTGATTATAAAGCTGCCCTTCTGTGGACCCAGCGAACTGGATAGCTTTTTCTGTGATATTCCATTGGTGATCAAGCTCGCCTGCATGGACACCTATATTCTAGAAATGTTGATAAATGCTGACAGTGGTGCACTGGCAACCATCTGCTTCATTCTGCTGCTGATCTCTTACTCCCATATTTTGTTTACTGTCTGCCTTCACTCTAAGGATGGAGCATCCAAGGCTCTCTCTACCTGCACTGCCCATATCACAGTAGTGGTGTTATTCTTTGGACCCTGCATCTTCATCTATTTGTGGCCAGTCAGCATCACCTGGATGGACAAGTTTCTTGCTGTATTTTATGCAGTCATCACACCTCTCCTGAATCCAGCCATTTACACCCTAAGAAACAAAGAGATTAAAAATGCCATGAAGAGACTACTATGCTAGTATATAGATTTCAGTGGGTATTTCAGGGTCTCTCACATTATCAGAATCTTCACTATAAGGTCCCTAAATTAGCCACAACTGTCCTGTTACTCTAGTCCGAGAATCATTCCCCAATTCACAGATGGAAGTCGTACATCTCCAGATGAAACATCCGGGTCAATTCTATTTGATTCCGCAATCATTTATTGAACAGTCAATGCAAAATGATTTCCTCTGTGAAACGTGATTAGTCTTTATGATAATGATTTCAGTTGTACTCAAGGATGACTAGAAATTAATAACATATTAATGATTCTTGTTACTATTGGTGCTGCTACTTCAACAGCCACCTCCACATCATGAGATTTGTTATTATGCTAAGCATTTCTTTGAACATAGCATGTCACATCGGTCTTCTTTAAATTTTTTTCAATAAGCCAGTGATTTGAGTATTGCTATTAATACCTTTATTTTTACAAATGGATAAATTGGTCTTTCAATTAATAAGCATCCTACCTAACTTATCTGAAGAGGCAACATTAAGGTAATCATTAAGCATTCCCATCACACTCAGAATAAAACTGAGTCAATCACAATCTGGAGAGAACATTTTTTCTTCAACCTTATGTCTTGGCCATTTGTAAAACAGTGTAATTGTCCTTAGAAGACAAACATTAAAAACAAAGATGGGTGCACTAACAACTTGAGGGGATTTTGCTTCTTCTCTTTCTTTTAATAAATGTGTTAGGGGGTTCATTGTCTGTACCAGATAAAATCAGAGGAAAAGTGTATGTTCTTTAAAATGACTAAGGAATCCAAAGACTTCCTGTTTATGTATATCTATTAATAATCATAATTTTGAAATTAAAACCAAAAGCTTTTAACACTTATAGATTAGCTTATTTAAAAATAACATCAATAAGGCATTACATGCTAGCATAAATAATATACTTTGTGAAAAGTAATAATATTTTCCAAAGTACAATAAAGAATGCAGTAAGGAGAGTGAAATCGTTTTACATATTTACACATTTCTTAGTACACGACTCAGTAGAAGCAATTGAGTTCTTTTATCCACTTCTGCGTTGAATCTGTTATTCTATGTGCTTTTATTGGAAGTGTATAAAGGCCACCTGGCTTGTCAGAGATATGTAGTTACATAAGGGAAGAGCATTTTGACTTTGGTGCAAAAGCAATGGTGAACTTCAGCACAAGACAAGGCTGTAGCGTCAAATTGCACTAGATATCATGGTATTCCTCACCACCACATACAGTAAAAACAAACCAAAAAAGGTAAAACATTTAATAATCTTTTTAGATTATTTCTACAAATATTATAATGTCAGACAGTATTATTGTTTGCTGTTGTTATTTGGTTGTGGTTTTAAGCAGTCAGTATTCTATGTTTCTCCGTTTTGATGATTTTCATTTTCTGCTTTCTGCCCTCTGGGAAAAAGATTTTCCAGCCTGATGAACTCTCCCTAGACCTTTTCTGGTAACAATTCTCTCAATTATTGTTTATCTGGAAGTATCTTCATTTTGCCTTCATATTTGAAAGATATTTTCACTGAGTATAGAATTCTAGGATCTCAGATTTGTTCAGCTCTTTAAAATGTTATTCTAATGTTTCTGGCTTTCACATTTTCTACTGAATAGTCATCAGTCTTATTGTTGTTCCTTTGAACATATTTCTTTTTGGAGGGCCACATTAGATATGTTCTTTTTGTCTTTGGTTTTCAGCCAAATGACTAGAGTATGTCTGTGATGTTGGGTTTTTTGTTTATTTGTTTTTTGTATTTATCCCTCTGGTTGTTCACTGCATTTCTTGAATATATTGGTGTGTCTTTCATCAGTTCTTCATATTTTGCTTCCCCTTCTTTCATTCTAGCATTCATTTACACGTGTTAGAGTATTTCACATTGTTCCAACTGACACTCTCGTTCTGTTCTGAATTTTTTATTTTTTTATATTTCTGTACTTCAGTTTGGGTAATTTCTATTGACCTGTCTTTGAGTGCGCTGATCTTTTCTTCTGCTGTGTTTAGTCTGCTTTTAAGGCTATTCTAATAGGCTTTAAAAATCTATCATTTCATGTATTTTTCAGTTCTAAAATATCACTTGATTCTTTCTTAGATATTCCACTTTTCTGTTGAAATTCATCATCTTTTTATACATCTTCAGCCTCTTAATGTCTTTTCAAAATATATAAAAGTTATTTTATAACTTTTTATTTCTCTAATTTCAACAATTGAGGCATCCATGGCCTGCTTCTATTTACTATTTTCCTCTTACTTGCGAGTCACATACCTCTACTTCTTTACATTGCTCATAGCTATTTTATGTGTTTTATACATTGCATATAAAATAATCATAGCATTCTGACTTGATATACTCCTCCAGACACCATTTATTCCTTCCTCTGTGAGGCATAGAGGGTTGAGGTGTGATTCCCCCAATCTGATTGGTACTGAGCTGATTTAAATCTGGATTACATTTTTATAAGACTCAATATACTGCTGGCTTGTGAATGCATCCTAGATATGTCTCTTCCAGGTTTTGATTATGACTCTGATGAGTTTCTTTCTCATCAACATGAAATATTTTACAGGATTCAGTGTTGCTCTTCAGAATTATTGGAGCTCAGAACTTTAGCCACCTTCTCCCCTTCCTGGTAGCTTCAAAAATATGGCAAATTCC
>CAUYSK010047064.1:0-31715 GCA_963575035.1 Avahi laniger | reverse complement strand
TCATTTTTATATGCCCAGCACCAGTGAAGGCCCTGGCACATACGATTGCTCAGTAAATACTCATAGAATTAAGTTTGCAGGAGTCCATTCAGGAACTTCACTAGCTTTAAGATTCAGGAGGGCTCATTTTAGCAAACAATGTCAATTTTTTTTCCTACAGAATTTGAAGGTTTTTCTTCATTTTCAAATAAATAATGACTAAACAAAACAAACACCAGATATCAGTAGTAAAGCTTCCATAAATAAAAATAAGATGAAAAACTCAAGGAAAGTGGCATTCCAGTGAAGAGGAAGGAAAACCAGTTTGGGAATGAGGCAAATTGGGGTTCATATATCAGTTCCACCACTTCACAGTTATAAAAATATTAGGCCGGGCGCGGTGGTGGCTCACGCCTGTAATCCTAGCTCTCTGGGAGGCCGAGGCGGGAGGATTGTTTGAGCTCAGGAGTTCGAAACCAGCCTGAGAAAGAGCGAGACCCCGTCTCTACTAAAATTAGAAAGAAATTAATTGGACAACCAAAAATATATAGAAAAATTAGCCGGGCATGGTGGCGCATGCCTGTAGCCCCAGCTACTCGGGAGGCTGAGGCAGGAGGATCGCTTGAGCCCAGGAGTTTGAGGTTGCTGTGAGCTAGGATGACACCACGGCACTCCAGCTCGGGCAACACAGTGAGACTCTGTCTCCAAAAAAAAAAAATATTAGCTTCGGTCAAATAACACACATCACCTCAGACTCAGTTTCCACATCAGAAAATTGGAAATAATAGGCACCTACCTCACAGGGTTGTCAAAAAGCTACTGCATGTGAAGCACCAGGTATAGTTGGTAGTGAGTGATTTTTAAGTCTCTGATATCCCTTTTCCCTTCTCAGAAACAGGAGCGGCTAAATCACGCCTAATGGCAACTACTATCTTCACTCCTGTTTTTTCAAAAAGGTATACTAATTCAGCCTTGTAGACAGGTCAATTGGCTAAAGTTGCAACTATCAGGGGATCCAGTGTGACAGTTTTAAGCAGGACCCTTTTATGGAACTCCAGAGCCCAGGCAAAGTTAACTAGGCCCTGTCTTCTTCAAGCAGCCTGTTTCTTCTCTTCTCAGGTCCTGCTTAAAATGGCTTGGCGAGAGGTGTGCAGTGTCAATCAAGGCAGAGTCATCGTTTTGACAAACCAAAGATGTAGCATATAAACAACAGGCATTCTTTGAAAGCTTAAACCCAAATTAAGGGACTAAGTTTTAGCACTGTCAGAGGTAGAGGGGAGAACACTGGTGTTAAAATAATAATTAAAACAAATGAGAGAAATGAAGTCTTCCAGGTTCATTAATACATGTTAACTTTCCATTCACATATGGGAAAAAATAGAGTAATGATTTACTAATTCCAATCAGCTGAGTACTTCATTTTATTTCACTTTACTGTGCTGTATACCCTCAGTCATATACCAGGCAAAACTTAAAACCTAAGTAAACAAAATACCCTACATACCTCTAAAGATAATATTGCTCCATTCACTGAAATAAGGTCCAATCAAGGGCAAAGTTTTCATTTTTTTTCTCTAAGTGACTTTCACTAAGAGAGATGAGTCAAATAACTTTTAACAAATTTGGATTTCCATTATGAACAGAGTAGGAATCCATACTTCCTCCTATCCACCTCACCTGCAGAGAACTCACAATACCATTACTAAAATATATTGAATGATGTCTTCCATTGTCAATTACTTTTAACCAAATGCATTAAAAAGAACCTGCACTTTAAGACCTCATTAACTACAATTCTTCCCCTACTTAAATTTCCAGTTCTGGAAAACACTGGGTCAGCCCACTAAAAAGCAACTGTAACATTCTTTTTTTTTTTTCCCCAGAAAAATAGAGATAAAGATGTACACTATTATTATAATGCAAATATCCATTATACAACACCAAGGAGAGCACATGCAATAATATCTGCCATTTCAAGAACATTTTTGTTAAAGTTACATTGCATGCAGGGAAGCAATCTTTTCCAAAGATAAACATACATTCATTACACTGGTGTCTCACTGAAACACCCAATTTCTGTATTATAGGACTTGTAACCCACCTTTATATATAAAAATCTAAACACAACTGGGCTTAATATCACATTCACTCTCCAGTTAATTGTGTTAGTGAGGTTCCACTACAATTTTCTAACGAAAGCAATTTGAATCAATAACCACACCAATACTACTCAGAATGTTTGCCAATAATAAAATGCCCGACCCAAATATGGAAAAAAAATTTCCTCCTTCCTGGCTTCCCAGTTCCACTTAAAGACTATAAACATGGATAGAAAGATAATCTTGAGAACAGTAAAGTCACACAGGCCATCGATAATTTCCCTCTAACTCATTTCCTAATTTTATACTGTTTTCCTGATACAGAGCAGTCTCAACAGGATGCCAGGAATTTAATATTGCCTTTTAAAGACATACAACTGTCTGGAATATGCAGTGATGAAACTGAATACTGCTACTGAAACCATGCTTAATTAAACAGAAGCTTTGTCTAAACAGAGCTTCACAAATAAAGCCACAATGTTTTCTGTCTTGGTTCTCTTAGAAGCCATCCCAAAAAGAGAGGGTCACCAACTGCACTCCTGCTAACAATTTTATCCTGAGCAATCCCTTCCCACCCACCCCCCAAAAAGTTTACTTTTATCTGTGGAATTCTCTGCCGGCCTCGGCCTGGAAAACTGGGTGGACCCTGAAGACAGGTGTCAGATCTGGCCTTTGGGAGGTGGCCCAAACTGACAAGTTACAGGCAGCTTAAAGCTGTGATGTTTATAAACTTCAATTTGAGGCTTTATACCAGTAGTGATTCCCTCCCCCCTCCTTTTTTGAAGGGGGGAGAGAAAGCAAGCCAAAAGGATGAGTTTCAAAATAGAAAATCACCACTTTAATTACGAAACCCTCCCAACTCAACAAAGAACTATTAAAATAGCCAAATGGAAAAGGTCAGGGCTTTTTTTTTTTTTGGCACATGCAGAACTATTAAACATGAGAATCACAACCTCAAGGTGAGGGGGAAAGAATAAAAAGCAGGAGCAGAAAAGGGGAGCAGGACAGGGCCCAGCCAAAGACCCATTTGCTCAGAAGGGCCCCTCTTGGTACTAACTCCTCCACGTGAGGCACCCAGGCTGGAGGAAAGCAGAGGGTTACACAGAACATTTAGCAGACTTAACATTGGATTAAACACACTACTGCAAGTTTCAACAAATGTTCATGGCATACGTAAAACACATTTACAACAAGAAAGAAGAGAGGCACCTGGAGACATCTGACACTGGGCATGCTCTGCAGGCAACTCAGTGCGCACATGCTCTCTACCAGGTTGGCGCAGCCTAGCCACAAAGACCTTGGCACAGAACACTGCAGGATGACAAAAAGGAAGGAAGAGAAGAAGCAGTTAGAGGCCGCAACAAATCACTCCTTCACACAGGCAACTTGAATGTTAGTTGGGGAAGGGGGTGCACCCTTGGCAGTTTGGAGGTTAGGGATGGTCCTAGACAGCTTGCTGAAACCTTGGGAGAGGGCCCGCTTTCTGTACTATGGAAAGGAGGTTTCTGCTGCCAACCACTAATTTCTCAGGATACAGTGAACAGAATCAAGAGGGAGAGAGAGAACGTTTAAATGAAAACCCACTAAAGGAAACTGAAAGTTGGAGTGCAAAACTAGATTGTGGCTACAATTTCAACAATGTAACAGTTTTTAGTCTATGTCATATAATCATAATGGCCATCATTGCTTAAGAACCTACTATTTGCTCAGCACTTCAAGTGTGTTCTCTAATCCTCACATTACAGTGTAAGGAAACTGAGGTTCAGAGTTTAAGTGATTTGCACAAGGACACACAGCAAAGGAGGGGAGAGCCCTTCAAACTTTGGTTTGTCTGCTACCAAAACCCACATTTTTTCCAGACTATGATGCCTCTATTATAAAAATTTTGATCACCCCAACTTTTATCATGTGAGGACACTTTTGTACTTCTCTAAAGTAAAATCACAGGAGACCTAGAGAATAAGGCAAAAGGAAGAAGAGAGATGAGTGATATAGATTGATAGATACAGGCAATAAAAGAGCTGATTAAAAACACATCTGATTTTCAGTGTCATCCACATCTCTGCCTTCCCAAAGAAAAAACATTAGAATGTCCTGGTTTTCATTTTGGACTTTGTTTACAAAGTTTGTTTGACTTGACTAACAATTTAAAAGCTTATTTCATTTACCCTTTCACACCCTCTTTTAAAAGCTTGCTGATTTTAGGCCAGGCACAATGGCTCGTGCCTGTAATCCTAACACTCTGAGAGGCCAACGCAGGAGGATCACTTTTGAGCTCAGGAGTTCAAGAACAGCCTGAGCAAAAGCGAGACCACATCTCTATTCAAAACAGAAAAGATTAGCTGGGCATGGTGACGTGCACCTGCAGTCCTAGCTACTCGGGAGGCTGAGGCGGGAGGATCACTTGTTTATTATGGCTAGTACTTAATAACCATTAGACTATAGTATTCAATAAATACTTTTTCAGATCTAAGGTCAATTACTTTACTATGGCAAAATCAATAATCATGCAAAAAAAAAAAAAAAACCTGAAAGTGGGTGCTTGGGTTCAACCAAAACATTCCAGAAGTCTTAGATCCGAGCTCATAAACTTGTTCATCCTAGCTATAGTTAGGACGGCCAAATATCCTCATTTGCCTGAGATAGTCCTGGTTTACACTTACTGTCCCAGCATAACTTTCAGTCTCAAAGTGTTCCGGTTTGTTGGATAAATTCTATGATCACCCCAATTGTCACACAGACAAAGACAGCTTTGCTTGAAATCAGATAAACTTGATTTCCCTCTCCAGCTCTCCAGCATCTGCCACTTACTAGTTACATTTCACCTATAACGTAAGGAATATTGAGATTAATTAGTAAAGACATTTAAAGAATACAAAATCAGAGGAACCAAATGGAGTAAAAAATGGAGCAGCTTTCTGGTAACAATGAAAATGCCACATTTCCAAGTTGTGCCTTTATTCCAAAGCTTACCACAACCAATACGGTAGCAGTGTATCACTCACAATCCATGCACACATATTTTGTTGCCCCAACACTTCATATCAAAAGTGCCAACTACAAAAAAGATGCTGAATAAATGTTTGTATAATATAACGAAAGTAGCTGCCATTTATCAAGCTCCTGTTATATGTTAGACAGCTGACATAATAAACTCTCACAGCAACCCTTTTAAGATAGGTATTACTCATAAATGTTTGTATAACACAATGAAAGTAGTTGCCACTTATCAAGATCTTGTTACATATTAGACAGCTGACATAATAAACTCTCCCAATAACCCTTCAGAGATAGGTATTACTCCATTTTACAGATGAGGAAATCAAGGATCAGGAAAGCTTGATTTGTTAAAACAGTAACTTGCCCAAGGTATAAGGGAATAGTGGCTAATTGAAGGCAAAATTAGGACTAGAAGTTAATCCTGTCTGACTCTAAGCAACTTGATTTTCTTTCCACTACAGCAAACCTCTGCACCCAGAGATATTCTTGCACATGCTTAATACAAAAATACTTACATCAGCACACATCAGAAAGGGATGGGCAAAGAATAGAGTTTAAGGATTACACCTGGATTCAGCAACCAATACCAAATAATTACCAAAGCTCACCTGTAAATCAGTTTTCATTTATTCCATAAAAAGTCAAGTTCCCTCCATAAGGTTTAATAGTATTTGTTTCAAAGAGTAAAAATCATGAAAACATACAGTATTGATCAGATTCCGTTAATAACTTGGAATCTAAAACTTTTCTAAAGGTATTTTTCACATTCAATAAATCAAAAAATCATTGACTATAAGAACTGGAAGGAACTTTAAAGACTATTTAGTCTAACTTCCCACCCCTGATTTTAGATAAGTGAAGAAACTAAGCCCAAAGAAGAAAAATAATGATCTTCCCAAGGTTTGTTAACCATCTATGATCTAATCGATAGGTGCAAAAATGTGGGAAACAACACAAAGAAAATTTTCCATGAACTTAGTTTCAAAACATTAACCATTTATTACAAGTCTTATATTTTAAAGCTTTTTAAAACCTTGATGTTGAAGTTATATATTCACAAAAAGATTTTTAAAGGACCCTCTGAAGGTCTGATTTCCAAGAATTTATCTTTACAATATCTATAGTAGACTGTGAGGTATAAAAAGTGATACCAGTATTTATTGAGGGTCTGTTAGGTGCCAATATCATGCTATACATCTTACAGAGGCTATCACATCCCATTTTCACAATAATCCTACACAACAGGCATTACTTTTCCCAGCATTCATTAGCAGAAACACGGGCTGAAAGGGATGAAATAATTTATTTATCCAAAATTGCACAATGCTAGGTTGAGCTGCGATTTCAACCCAGGTCTGGGGCCAGAGTCACTTTTCACTACGTTCCATACCTTACACCGTTTGCTGCCGAATAGAATATAGGAAGAGATAGCTTGATCCTAGGCATCATCCACGCTGTGTGTGATGCAACTGCCAATATTTATTAATCAAAAATCTCAACTCTCAGATTATCCCAGGACTGGGACCTTCCAGTTTCAAGACCAGTGTTATTCATTTGATAAGCGTAAAGACACTGGTGATGAAAAGATGAAAGAACTGCCTATTTTCACACTCAATTACCTTGTAGCTAACTGAACAACCACATTGCTGAAAAAGTCTTTACTCAACAGAAAATGCCACTCTAGGAAATACACCTACCTTTTAATAAGAAAGTCTGTACCTGCTGGCCTAAGCAAGGTTGTTTTTAGGTCTAATGGATCAGAAGGACATTGATCCAATTTGAAAATAATGGATAAAAATAAAAGTTCCACATTCATCAACCTAAGAGCATTAACATTCAGCTAGGACCACAACAGTAATTGATTCTTAAAGGTTCTAACTTTAAATTTAGGGACTTGGTTAGAAACTCATGTTGATCATTCTGGTATATTTATTATCCATCATTCTTTAAGGGAATAATGAAAAGATTTCTTCATATTAGCTACATTCACATACCTCTCTTTTTTCTGTTTTCTTTTATAAAGCAAACAGTGTTTTAACTTTGAGCTTCTGGAACATTATCTTATGGCTAAAATATGTCTTATGAACTTACTCTGATACTGTGGGTATTTACCAATTTTAATAAATACTTATTGACCTACTTATTACGCTAACAACAATACAAACTAAGCCTATTCCCTCTTGAGACTTCAGCCTTGAGCCAAGAGAAATCCAGGAGGATCACAGTGAAGATTCTTAAGAGAGGACTCTGGAGGGTAGAAAATCTCTAAGATATGTCTAATTTAGCTACTTGTAATAGCCAGTATTCTAATTTATGACTGTTCATAAAGAACAAGAAGTGATTCGTAGTTGGTTCTGATATTAACAGCAAATACCCAATTAGACTGTATACTTTTAGGTTCTATAGCCAAAGAAAATAACATCGGCCAAGGTGTTGATGGTGTTTATTACTTTGACCATATCCACTGTGTAATCAAAAACCAAAACGAGGGCCACTATGCTGAGAAACACTATAAGCCAGTAAAGACAAGAAGAATAGCTTTTGGCATATTTCAAAAGCAAAAAGTTTATTAAAAGAGGTAGAAGAGAAATGTCCCAGGCTCTCTTCCTATTGCCATAGGAACCACAAATCAGAAGAGAAAAGTGGTTGCAGGCACCTTGTCTCCTGACTGGCTCCCTTGAAGAACTCACAAAAGCTAACTTCGCTGTTTTTAGATGGGATTGTTTTTGAATCTCCTGCCCTGATTCCTTCTCAAAGAGGCAATTCTTTCAAAAGTTCCCCAAAGAGGTATTTTATGTTAATCATCTCTCCAATGTTATAACCTCAGATTCAGAAATCTGCCTTATTATAAGGTTTTCTATAGCACCCCCCCAAAGTTCTTTTTCTTTAAACCACTTCCTACAGAATCATAACCAGCCTCTTCTAACTTCTACTATTGTGCTTGAGATAATCAAGTTGAGTGGCTTAAATACAGTGTTCTATTCAACAAAAAACTGACCTTGTATCTCTCTGCACATAGAAAAGCAATTAAAACATTCTACCTTCCAAGTTCATAGGAGGGAATCTTGAGAATGTGCAGTGTAAATACGCATGCATACACACACACACACACACACACACACACACACACACACACACACACACATACATAAAGAGACTCAATCCACCCAAAGGAGGATACCTGAACTAAGTCACAAAGAGTGAGTAGGAGTCAGCCAGAGGGAAAGAAGAAACATTCCAGACTGAATACATAGCATAAGCAAAGCCAAAGAACTAAGAAATGACACATCCTATGCAAGTATGTGCAATTAAATTAGCACTGAAATATTTAAGTGTGAGATGAGGAAAGCTTAATTAGAGAGATAGGGAGGGGCAAAATCACAGAGGACTCTCCTACACCATTCTGTCAATCTTGGGACTTCACCCTGTAAGACAACGTTCTTAAACCATGTGCTACGGCCCACTGGTAGCTGGCTCCCAGATGTGCCACCCAATTTTATATCAATGTATACAAGATTTTTTTCCTGCAATTCAGCATACATATTGTTTCCACAATATCTATCACAGAGAAATAAAAACGAGTCAGGCAACACACAGGTGGGGGTGGGGATGAGGTTTTTAGACTAAGAAGTAAGGGGGTGAAGCATAATATTAAGTCAAAGCTAAGCCAATTCAAGCCAGCATCAAAGAAGGATCCTATGTTTTCCAGAACAAATGGGAAACATTTGCCACAAACAAAAAAAGGAAGTGTGTTCAACAGTAACCCAATGACAAAGGTTGGAAGTAAATAGAACAAAAACCATGTACGTTTTTCACAGATATTGTGGATTTTATTAAAGACTAATAAGAGCGTTTTGAATCTTTTAAATTCCTTTAAGTGAGACATCAAAACTTTAATATTCAAACCACTGCTAGAAGCAATAATATGACAGCTATTAAATTTTTTTTTTTTTTTTTGAGACAGAGTCTCACTCTGTTGCCCAGACTAGAGTACCCTGGCATCAGCCTAGCTCACAGCAACCTCAAACTCCTGGACTCAAGCAATCCTACTGCCTCAGCCTCTCGAGTAGGTGGGACTACAGGCATGTGCCACCGTGTCCAGCTAATTTTTTCTATATATTTCTTAGTTGTTTGGCCAATTTCTTTCTATTTATAGTAGAGACGGGGTCTCGCTCTTGCTCAGGCTGGTCTCAAACTCCTGAGCTCAAACGATCCACCTGCCTCGGCCTCCCAGAGTGCTGGGATTACAGGCGTGAGCCACTGCGCCAGGCCTATTAAACTGTTTTAAGCAGAAGAATGACCTTTGGCAGCTGGAGCAAAGCATGATTTGAAGAGAAGTAAGATAAGTCTCTTAGAGAACCTACAAGACAGTACCTCATTTTTGTTTTACAACCAACGCAAATTTCTTTCAGCTTGGCTACAAAAAGTAGACAGGAGGATTAGCACTTACCAACTTACATACTCAGCCTAGGTCCTTTTTTTCCATAAAACTTTCACCTTGCCCTACCGATAGGATATAAAGCAGAGCGCCATGATAATGAAACGGGGGCTGCCAGATACAGCAGGAGTGAAATAAAAGGTCCATTTCATGGTAACTATTTGGCAGTAACACCCTTTCCACTAGAAATCTCTAGCCAGGAGTGGGGATTGGGTCCTGAAGAATCATACAGTAGTTGGGCTCAGGGTGAGAACATGACTTCAGTTCTTTAAACATGAGCTGGAAAGCAACAGAGTCCCCAGTCAGTTTCGGCTGAAAATCACCCTCATCTCAAAACAAACAGAGCGAGCATTAAAATTAATCCAAATTAGGAATTATCCTATTGTGTCTCATCTCTCAGACTGTTGCTTTTCAAGAAGCAGCAGTATTTGCAATAAAAGTAAGGCCACAAAGCTTTCAGGGGAAGAGTCTTCTAAAATTTAAAACCTAAGCTTCTGCTATTAAAATGTTTGATGGAAACCTGTAAGAAATAGCAAACTCTGATCAAAATAACTGCATTGTTTTTAAAACCAAGAATCATAATACAGTAAACAGCTTGCAGAATAAAAGCTAATTCACAATTTAAAGGCATTTTTTTATGGCCTTTTAAAGAAGTGAATATTGGCCCATCACCTTAATGTGTAAAAAAGCCTTTTTTTCCCTTATGATGGCATTTTATAACAGAATTTGACAATAAACATGTGACCTATAACCAAGAAAGTTTACATTTTGATTCTTAGTATTTTAGAATTATATACTTATTTGTCATAATATTAAACCACAGGGTATTTTCAGGCTGGGGTACTTTTAAAGTTTTCATTCATCCATATGTTCTAATTTTTTTCTAATGTCCATCCATCTAGTACTCATGTAATACTTTAATACTACCTTGTATAGTTTTAAGTGATGCTTTACTTTGTTTAATTAATAGTAACTTGACAATTTAAATAAAAAATTCTTTGCCCAAGAATTAATTTTGAGTCCATCTTAACACCTATAGTTGAAAAGTGTTTAAATGCCAGAAAAATTTTACCTAGCAGCCCTCAGAAACAGCAGTGAACATCAAAATTGTAACGGCTTATCCCTAAGGAAATCCAAAGGAAAAATCATCCTTATACACCTCACAACTACCATCCATGATTCAAAAATGTCACCAGTTTTTTAAAGCTCTTACAAAAGCTGGAGGAGGGGAAGATTAGACATGTGAGGTGGGAAACAGAATCTCTATTCTAAGCTGCCTGACAGAGAACAGGATGCAACAAAATAATCTATTTCTAGCATAGCCACATGGGTCCTCAGCTGTACTAGGACCAGTCTGAAGTTCAGTTGCCTAGGAGGAATAGATTCCCTTGGCAAGTTCCAGGTCAAGTCGATCTAAATCCAGTCCCCATAGGGTTTATCCAAGATCCATAAATCCTTAGACTAGAGAGAATTTAATAACACTCACGTATATCTGGTCCTTTGCCAGGTAGCCTTTGCAGTCCAATCAGGAATGTTATTCAGGACTAGGGGAGAGCCCTCAACTCTCAGTTTAACCTTTTTCAATAAGTTAAATGATATGAAAATTTACAAAAAAAAGGATAAATTAAGAGGGGATGCAAATTGAGTCCTGTACAGCTATATTATACTCATTAACTCCCACACTACCTCTGGCCAGACAGGTAGCTCAGTTTTACAGAGGAGGAAACTGAGGAACAGAGATATCAAACAACGTGTCCAAGGTCAAAAGTGACAAAACTGCAATCCTACAACTCTATCTGACTCCACAATCCCTGCTTTCTTTCCTAAATCTATACTGCCTGTCACTTCCTTTGCTTGACACTAAACTCCCTAAAGCAGCAAGTTCCCCTGATTTATTTTCAAATTTTATCTACTTGTCACTCATCTATACGACTGATGGGAGTGTAAATGGTACAATCTCTGGTGTGCAACTTTGCAATACACAGTCAAGACTTGAAAAACACACACATTTGACTCAGCAATTGCATATGTGAGCAATTGTATCAAGAAAAAAATAAATGTCCAAAAATATAGCTAAGAAGATGTCCATCACATCACTGTTCATAACAGCAAAGGAAAAATGTCAACAAACAGACTGGTTCAATAAATTAGGGATTACCCATAAGACAAAATACTATGTCTCCACCAAATAGAAATCATGTTGTAGACATATATTTATAGACACAGAAGGAAGTTTAATACGTGGAAAGAAAGTTACAATAGGCCGGGTGGTGGCTCACGCCTGTAATCCTAGCTCTCTGGGAGGCCGAGGCCCGCGGATTGTTTGAGCTCAGAAGTTCAAGACCAGCCTGCCAAGACTGAGACCCTGTCTCTACTAAAAATAGAAAGAAATTAATTGGACAGCTAAAAATATATACAAAAAATTAGCTGGGCATGGTGGCGCATGCCTGTAGTCCCAGCTACTTGGGAGGCTGAGGCAGTAGGGTCGCTTGAGCCCAGGAGTTCGAGGTTGCTGTGAGCTAGGATGACGCCATGGCACTCACTCTAGCCCAGGCAACAAAGTGAGAATCTTTGTTGTGAGAATCTCAAAAAAAAAAAAAAAAAACATCTAAAAATCCAGAATTAAATACGGGTAATTTTCATTTTATTCTTTTTGTCTACTATATTTTCTCAAATGCAGCCAATATACAATATACAACTCAAGCTTCTCAATCCTCTCTCCTGCAGGCCACCTCAAAATAGAATACTGGCATTTTCACAGTTGTTTGGGAAATACAGTCATAACAACTTACCCGATTGTGGGCCATTCTCCTTCAGTAAAGGTGGGAAGCAGATGAGGTTAATTAAGACAGCAATCGGAGTTTGGCTACACTCTGAGTTAACAAAGACACTAACCTAAATTCATTTCAGTGTTGTGGCTTCTAGATAGTTAACAGAGGGTATCCAGTCAGAAAACTCTTAAGGGTGTCCTGTCTTATAAGGCTACCATTTCTAAAGATGTGACGATCCATGCTCCATACTGCACGACAACTGACAGAACTTTCAGTTGATAAAACTAAAAACCCACCTTGTTTTTCACACATTACCAAGGAACTGAGAGACATCTGCTCTCATTATCTGTACCAGTGCCCCGTCCCCACTCTGAGTTAGTTAATCCAACTTCCCCTTCCTTACCGTCTAACACGCAAGTGCTGGTTGTGTCCCTTCCTAATCCTTCTACCTACCCTCACAAATCACAAAAGTTGACTCAGAGAATTTCTGGAAGCGCGTGAAGAAGATCCTGACTGTCCTCCAATATACCAAGCCAAAAATGTTTACCCAACTTTCATGTAAGAGAGTGCAAAGTTTACCATGTTTTAAAAAGAACATTATATATAATGGCTTAGAGAGAAAGAGAAAAAAAAGAACATTAGAACATAGGGAAGTGAAAACTTTTTTCTCCTGATATAACGAACATTCTCATTTTTTCTCAGAAGAGATATCACTTTCAGGAAGATGACTTTAGGAATATTATTATATCTACTCTCAATAAAGGTTTAACTCAATTATAGTCAGACTACATCATAGTTCTATTTTAACTTTTTCATTTTAAACCGCCTATTCATTCAAAAAAGTTTACTAAACATGCCAGTATATTAAATGTTTCAATAGACAAGAATTCTCAAAACCAAATATTCAGGTATTAAAAATAATTTCTGCAAACAAAGATATATTATTTCCTGGTTTGCTAAAGGGAGAAAGAAGGATACATTCCTAAAGTTTAAAATATGTTCAATAAATGCAGTTTCACTGCTTTCAAGAGTATTAAGACTTAACTAGCAGTATTTTTAAAATCTTTTGTAATTTATCACTTCCAAAGATTTTCAAAGCTTGCACCATCTAACATGCTCCCTGTCTCCTTGCAAGCTCTGAGTAAGTACCTGTATAATGAAAGTTCATCCTGATAAAAAAAACCTTTTGAATTCAAACCTTACGTTATTTAAACAAGCACTCTACTATTTTCTAAACACTGCTCGTTTCTTGAATACCTACAGTATTTATTTTGAGACCTAACCTGTCCCTATCCCAAATAAACACATATTCCAAGTTAGTAGAGTCTCAATTTTATAC
This sequence comes from Avahi laniger, assembly GCA_963575035.1. Taxonomy (NCBI): domain Eukaryota; kingdom Metazoa; phylum Chordata; class Mammalia; order Primates; family Indriidae; genus Avahi; species Avahi laniger. The sequence goes on along the minus strand of CAUYSK010047064.1, from coordinate 18,089 downwards.
ACACATATACACATACAGATTTAGAAAACAACGGTAATCAAAATTTTGTTCCTTTACCTAGAAAGAGCATGAAAAATGGGTTGTCAAAGCCAATAAAGGGGCACATTTAATCATCCCTTAATGTTAGAGCAAACTTTACACTTGCTCCTTTTTCTCATATAGCCCATTGTTCTCCTATCCTAAGCTGACTTTGGTTTCAAATAAGAATAAAATATGTGCTCTAAGAACAAATGAATCTGTCTTTCGGCCAGGGACTAGTATGGCCTTAGTAAGGGATTCCTGCTGCTTCTGCACAGCAAGGATGTCTTTGATTTCCTTCACTATGTCCGTTTCCTGCAGGCAACCAGGTAAGGGGAGTTCTCACCACTTGAACCAGGAATTTTACTGAATTCTAGAATTGAAAGGGACCTTATACATTTTATAGACCATTCTGTCCATGTTCTTAAAGTATTTTCCTAGCCCAGGTCCTCTAATCTCTCACACTGTGCAATTAGTAGGTACCCCTTTGAAAGCACGTGGTCTTAACAATAGATACTACCATAAAAAGTCAATTTATAGGTTTACAGATGCTTTTTGCATGTGTACACGTGAATATGGGTAGAATGTAACACTCTGGAACTTTTCACAAAGGAAGTAAGGAAGTCATGATGAAAAGGCCCAATACGAATTTGAGGTACTAGACTGCTTATCAATTTCTTTGTCAAAAAGCCAGTTCAACTCCATTATTTTATGAATGACTTGGCTATAAGCAATCATCCACAAATCACAGAATATAGATACATACCACCATCATAAAAAATTGTCATTAATTCTGAAAGAATACCGAATTAAGAAGATCCGAAGACAAATCTTATGGGGACATTTTCAACTGCATTTGAGAGAAAAGACAACCTGTAATGCATCCTTCTTTTAACTGATGAGTTTAAAAGTCTATAGAGAAACAACAAAAACAGCTACCAACTTTGGGAGGTGAGGAAGAAAGGTTGAGTGGGAGATATTACTCTTACTTTGAAATTAATAAAATAAGAAAACCAAAAACTTGTCTATAAACTACAGGAAAATACTTCAATAAATTTTCTTATAAAAACTGTACTTACTTAACTGGGTATTTTACTTCCAAAATAATTTATAAAATAACAATTTACAAGTTATCAGTAAGATAATTTGTTTTCAACTTAGCGTTTTCAGGTGCTTATAGTGTCTGTAGAAAAGTTCACATGTAGAACAAAAACTTGAGTAGGAAGCTAGAGAAGAATATAATGTTAAATTTTTAAGGGGCTGATAGGAGACACTTGTTTTTTGGTCACGTCGACTAATCACAGTGATTGGTTCAATGATGGGTCACATAACACTGAATCTCAGGACTTCCATGGAAGCCACAAGAAATGAAATCTTTTCTCCACTGAATTTGACAATGAGAAGATAACTAGAGCTGCTAACATCATCATGCTGACCCAAGGGAGAGCCTGGATTCCATGTGGAATACTAGGAGTTTGAGGAAGAAACCTGAATCCACACGTACTTCCAGCATTTTCAAATCATAAACTCCCTATTTTGGCTTAAGCCAGTTTTGAGTTGGGCTTTCTGCCACTTTCGACTGGAAAATCGTAACAAACCTTAAGTATTTAGTACAAATAAAACAGGAGAAACCCAAAAGAGGTACTTGACATGGCCAGGGTCATAAAGATACAATATTGTACATATGAAACATCCTTACATTTATATTTACTTTCCACCAAAATCATTTTATTCTACTGGTAAACCGAAGTGTTAAAAACTAAATGTTCCAAGAATATCTTATGCATACTAGAACCATGGATACTAGAGAAAGAAAAAAATAATAAGAGGATAACTAATCAAAACTCTAAGAAGACTGCAGAAAGAAAGCACAACAGAAAAATCAGTCCTGATTTTCCGAAGAGCTCTAAAACCCATTACCGAGAAACCTGACTCACATCTTTATAAGTACTCCATTCCGAGTAAGCAATGAGGCTAACAAGTACGAATGCCAAATAAAGAAATAACCTTAGAGAAAGGAACATATTTATCATCTAAGATTACAAAAGTCCTGCAAACTCCTACAGAAACTGAGTACTACTATTAAAAACAGAGCCTAATCCGCACCCCTCCTCTAACCCTTTTTCTATACATTGTATATGACTTTACCCCTGACTTCAAATTATTGTCCTAATTTATTTTTCCTTTCCTCTTCATTTTCTCACTTGTTTTTAATCTTCCCACATTGTATGTCTCACTGTAATCATTCAAATCACTGTTTTGGAATAAACTAAGGTTTAAGTATATACTAACAGTAGCAAAAGTCATTACAGTTCTGAACTGAGAAAAAGAATAAAGTTGAAAATAAAAAAAAGATAGGACTAATACTCTAATACTGGTTGTCAGTGCCATAGAATGTGTCATATCATTAACTTTGCCAAAAGTATTAATAACAACCACACATGGACACTCCAGCAGCCATGTTATTGCTTCACAATCTATCATCATAAACCATGCAGATTTTAACTCAGAAAAACGCGCAGCATAGAAGTCCTGTTTCTTCAAGGACCACTTACTTAGAAAGAATAGAGAATATTATAAAAGTAAGAAAACATCATGACAAAGTAGAAAGAACAAAGGTTTTGGTTTTTATTTTATTTTGTTTTGTTCTGTTTTTTAATTGAGGCAGAAACATCCTGAATCTAAATTCGACAAGCCTCTAGATCTAGCTATGATTTACAAGAAATACAAAGAGGAACAGAATATGTAGACCTGATGAGGACATAATCAGTAAAACCCAGAATGTGGGAAGCTACACAGAACAGATAACCAACTCAGTTTCTTCAATAAATAAATGACTAGAAGATGGGAGAGGCAATTTTATAGATTCAAAGAAATTTAACTACCTACAATGTGCAAGTCTGGATCCTGAATTCAGAAAGCAAACTATAAGAAAAAAAAAAATTACAAGGAAAACATCTGGCAAATTCCAACAGCAGGCAACCTTTCAAGTTTATAGTAAAGGTTAAAAGGAATAGAGGATATAAATCTGGTAAACAGCAGGCATTTAACAAACACTAGTTCCCTTCCTCCATACTTTGGCAGGGTGATAGAGAAACTCTTGGTGAATAAAAGGAGTTGGGATGAACAAAAATCATAAAGCATAGCATTTCCAAAAGTATGTCCCTTGGATCTCATAGATTTTGAATCAGAATATAGAGGGAGAAGAATTCTGGGATCAGAAAGTTTGGGAAATGTTGGCAAACATTATTAAAATGACAATTATAAAGTGAATTTCCAAGAGCAGGAGATTATATGCAATGTTTACTAACTCACAGGAATGGTGATCCTCTTAACCATTGATACATACACAAGGATGGAGGAAAGAAAGGGAGGAAGGAAGGGAAAGAGGGAGAGAGGGAAGAAGAAAGGGAGGAAGAAAAGAAGCAAGAAAGGAATGCAGGGAGGGACAGTAGTTAAGGCCACTGACAACTTCTTCCAAAAGACAGTGGAAGTATCAGTGAGATAAAACTATCTGGACAATTTACAAATCAATGACAATTTTAAAATCTAGTTTGGTAGCAGAGAGGGAGAAAGGGAATGCTTTTTGATATCCTGAAAGGAATTTCTGATGCCAACTACTTAATTTTCAGGATCAAGTCGCTTAAGATCAAGAGATGGTATTACAACAAAAAAATGCCACGAGTTTAAGGAGCAAATATATTCACTTTAAAACAGACTTTCGACACAAGATGGTAATTCTCATTTGCCCTCCCAAATTTATTCCCTCATCCAACTAGGCAACTGTTTGGCAAGCGCTGTGATAAATGCTGCTGTGGTTTGAATGTGTCCCCCAAAAAGCATGTTTTGGAAACTTAATCCCTAATGCAACAGAGTTGGGAAGTGTGGCTTAATGGGAGGTGTTTAGGTCATGAGGGCTCCATTCTCATGAATGGATTAATGCCAATTATAAAAGGATTTGAGGCTATGAGTTCAATCTCTTGCTCTCTCAATGTGCACAAGCTCTCTTGCCCTTGTGCCTTCTGACATGGGATAAAGCAGCAAGAAGGCCCTCACTAGACCCAGGCCCTCAAACTTGGAGTTCCCTGCCTCCAGAACTGTAAGAAATAAATCTCTGAGGCCAGGTGCCATGGCTCACACCTGTAATACTAGCACTCTGGGAGGTCGAACCAGGAGGATCACTTGAGCTGAGGAGTTCAAGATCAGCCTGAGCAAGAGAGAGATCCCGTCTCTACTAAAAATGGGAAAAATTAGCCAGGCAACTAAAAGTAGGAAAAAAAAAAAATTAGCTAGTCATAGTGGCACATGCCTGTAGTCCCAGCTACTCAGGAGGCTGAGGCAGGAAGATCTCTTAAGCCCAGGAGTTTGAGGTTGCTATGAGCCAGCTGACGCCGTAGTACTCTAGCATGGGCAACAGAGCGAGACTCTGTCTCAAAAAAAAAAAACAAACAGAAAAAAAAGAAAGAAATCTCTGTTCTTCATAAATTACCCAGTTTCGGGTATTCTGTTATAACAGCATAAAACAGACTAAGACAGATGCTGGGAATGAAAATGCTATGAACTGAACTTCATTTAACACACATGATCCTTGTCCCCATGCAGATTACGTTCTAGTAAAAGAGATGATTATTTGGCAGGGGATTATGCCATACATTTTTTAACTACAATTATGTTAACAGCTGTGAAAAAAAAGAACTGAGTACTGCTAGAGCATGACAAGGAAACTTAATCATAAGGGTATTTAGGGGACCCAGACACAGTCCCTGAGGAGTTGATGCTTGAGTTCAACTCTAAAGGACAAGCAGAGGTTAACTGGATGAGGAAGGAGGAGAGGCTGAAGCCTCCCTAATAATGAGAACAAAAGGTAATGCTTATTAGAACCCTCAAACAGAACCTGGTACACAGGAGGAACAGAGAAAATGAAGAAAAAAAAAATCACTGTGACTGAAAGCTAGGGTGAAAAAGAACAAAAATAGACAAGACTCAGGATGAAAACAGAAGTGGCAAGGGTAGAATTGCCGAATGGTGCAAACAAAACCATCAAAAGAATATCAAAATAAAAGACAACCTACATTAGCACTGGAAACCTGGCTAGGGTGCCTTCCACAAACTTAAGACATTTCAAGGAATTTCTGTAAAATATTAAAAAAAAAAACTGGACTAGAAATAGGGTTCACTGCATATAAAGAAAGAAAAGCCCACCAAACAAGTGGAAGGAATTTCCAGCAAAATCCCACCTCCTAGCTCAAAGCAGTAAAGGCTAGTTAGTAGCAGGATTTGAAAAGTGTTCTTGAAGCTGTCAGGGAGGCCAACTGAAACTGATCCTAAAGTGCTTCATAAAGAAAATCTAGAGGCAGTGTCTACCCAGAACAGGGACCCAATTTATGCTTGCCATGGAGAGTATGCAGAGTGAAGCAAAGACTTCTGCCCCTAGCTTCTAACAAAAATGGCCATTTCAATCACAAAAGAGCTACATTGCCCTAGCACAACAAACTCAGAAGTTCCTCACCCTGGTGATTTCTTTCTAGCACACTCCCCCATGAACCTGAATGAGCAGAGCAGAACTATAGCTAATCTAAACATTTACCTTTCTTCATAAAAGAAATACAAATAGACACAAACATAAGAAAAACATGGCCAATGTCACTAGTAATTAAAAACAAATTTTTAATACTCTAATCAAATTGAGATTTTTTTAGAAATTATTTAAAACTCTAAAATGGCATAAACATGCAGAAAACATGTTTCATACAGAGAATATGGTCTGTCATGTCATGTTCATAAAGAAGAGAAACTGAAGGCCTGGCGTGGTGATGCACACCCGTAAGCCCAGCACTTTGGGAGGCTGAGACGCGACCATTACTTGAGGTCAGTAGTTTGAGATCACCTTGGGCAACACAGCCAGACACTTGTCTCCACAAAAAAAAACATTTATTAAAAATTAGTCAGAGGCTCAGCGCAGTGGTCACACTTAGAGCACTTTGGGAGGCAGAGGTGGGAGGACTGCTTGAGTTGAGGATTCAGAGATCAGCCTAAGCAAGAATGAGACCCCATCTGTACAAGACAATACAAAAAAATTAGCCGTGCACAGTGACACACATCTGTAGTCCCAGCTACTCAGGAGGCTGAGGCGGGATAGCTTGAGCCCAAGAGTTTGAGGTTGGAGGTTGCAATGAGCTATGATGACACCACTGCTCTCTAGCCAGGGTGACAAAGTGAGACTCTGTCTCAAAAAAAAAAAAAAAAAAAAAATCAGCCAGGCCTTGTGGCACACACAACTGCAGACCTAGCTACTCACAACTATAGTCCTAGTTACTTGGGACACTGAGAGAGGAGAATCACTTGAGCCCAGGAGTTCAAGACTGCAGTAAACTATTATTATCTGCATTCTAGCATGGGCAAAAGAGTGAGACCCCATCTCTGAAAACAAAATAAAATAAAGTGAGTAAAATAAAATAAATTAAATAACAGAAAGTGGGTAAAATCTTTGGTTATATAAAATACCCATGCTCCTAAAAATGTACACCTCCTTTGATCCAACAATTCCATCTCTCAGAACTTATCCCAAAGTAATACTCATAGATGCATTAAAAGATTAAACTACAAGAAAGAACAACCCAGCTTTAATTGTTATAAATTAGCAATAATTTAAATATCTAATAAAGGAGTAGTTTAGTTAGCCATTTTCACATTCATACATATTAGGTATCCCTCAAAAATATTATAAAGAAATATATAATGGTTAAGAAAAAGATGCCACAAAGTATACAGCAAACTCGATCCGGGTAAATGGTTACGATGCACTCTATACAAACATGTAAAACTTCACTGACCTGTACACTTAAGATGTGTGTTCTTTCCTGTAAGTTATACACAATAAAAAAATACACACAAACACACACACACACACACAAATGCCCTTTTAACTGATCTTTGTTCATTCTTTAAAGCTGGAAGCTTATTACACAGTAGCCAGTTAGGGCTTCTGTCAGTCAATGACTTCTAGTCTGTTCATTCACATGTTTTTCATGTCGATGTCCCTCAGACTGTCTGGGCTGGGGGTAACACTACATATCTGGAGTAACAGCATTGGCAGTGAGACTAGATAAAATCATGCTCCAATCAGACAGGGAAGATGTCCAACAAAATACTAACAGTACAGACAGTCTTAATATGGTATAATTTTAAGTATAGAGGACAGGACCTTGTAGATTCACTACACTTTTGATTGACCTCTTGTAGAGACTGTGGGAAAATTAAATACAAGCAGCAAGCTGTTTAAAAATATGTATATAGCATTGCTAATATTTTTCTTTGAAAACTCAGCTGCATAATTACAAGAAAAGTGATAGAAAAAGAAGAATCACAATATAAATATTTACTTTATACACAATTTGCAGAAATAAAGCCAGGTTGGAGTTACATTTTTTGCCAAGCATGTTATTTGCATATTATACAACTAAATTTTACAGTGACGACAATGCATGAAACTATTACTACTGCCTTCCAAAATTAACAAAAAGATTATAAAAACCAGTGGTAAACTTCCAGAAACTGATTTAAAAATGAAAAGGTTTTTAGAAATAAGACTCCCAGTTGTATGTAACAGAGTTGGATTTACATTCTTGTCAATACATATACACATACTCACATCTATCAACACAGTCATCCAATCTACATCTAAAATGTCTCACTTCCACCTCTTCATACCATCTGTTACTATCTTGTCATTTCTTCCCTGGAATATTCCAACAGTCGACTAATTAATCTCCCTGCTCCAATTTGTCCTGCTCTAATGCATCCACTAAACTGACAGCCAGAGTGTGATCTTTGTAAAGCATAGATCTTGCCCAAACTTTCATAATCAACTCCCCTCTCGACCCCATTCAACCACCCTCACACACCTCGTCCAACCTATGTAAGGATCACAAGCGCAAAAATTTACATGACCAGCTAGATAAAGTAAAAATGGCCTTATAGGGGCTACGGTGAACAGGAAAGTATTAATACAAGCTCTGACTCAAAAGGGCAACTACTACTGAGCTCCAATTTTCAAATAAAACCAGAAATTAGTGTTTTGATATGAAATGTCCCAATTTTCTGAATCTGTGCAGATCAAATAAAATATGTCTGTGAAGCTCTGCCTATCCACCAGCAGTCTGTAACTTACGACCTAAAGGGTAAAGTCCAAGATTTGATGGTTATAATCTACCTTTCCAATTCATCTACCTCAGTCCCTTCCACACAAACTGTACTGCAACAACCCACAGAACAATCAACTTGTCTCCCTGACACACAACGCATACCGCTGCTTGCCAGCCATCGTTCACTTGTTTACCTCTGCTATGAAAGGCACCCGTCCCAATATATCCATGTCTATGTCTAATTTCTGCTCAGGCCTCAAAGGATAACTTTGAAAAATGTCCCATATGAAATTTCCATCCTTTTCTAACTCCCACAACACTGTATGTTTACCTCTCGTGCGACTTACCAGTTTTCACATTATGTTGTAATATTTTATTATGTAAAAGACTGCAAGCTTCTGGAAGTAACACATGCATCTGATTCTATTCTGTACTTTCCGCGTCACCAAACAGTATCCGGAACGGAGTACATGCTCAATAATGAATTATGAAACTATTAGCTGCCTATTTATGTAACATTATGTGCCTCAATTTGATGGTCATTTACCAAAAGGTCCCACAGATTTTGAACATCAAAAGGCTAACCGGGTTTAGAAAAAAACCTCTGTAATATAACATCTGAATCAGAAATGGCTCTTTTTAAAATTATTTCTTAGCTCTGTCCGCCGAAAGAGTATAGAAGTAATGAAACCCACAGCAATGATTTTGGTTTCTAAATATCATTCTCCACTAAAAAAAAAAACAAAAAAACAGAGCCTTTTGGAGGAATGGCAGATTCCTAATCTCCAAGGGAAGTACAAAGTAAGCCTGGGACATCTTGTGCCAAAAAAACCAAGAAACACACAAAGAACGATGGGGTCATGTCAAAAGAAAGCAAGAGCTATCTGGACGGAGCTCTCAGCAGCCATATCTGGGACAATATGAGCCTCAGTAAATACTGTAATTGATTAACACACACTGAATAAATAAAAGCCCAGGAGAGTATGGTGATAAAGGAAGAAGGAGAAATGGGGGTGGCCTCTGTGAATACTATCATAGCCAATAAATGTATAAGGAATGACAGAATTAGAAAAATACAATTTTGCAACTCTATCATAATAACCAATTTCAGGATCTGGATGCTTAAACTAGGCAAAGGTCGTAGTGGAACAGGAGATTTACAAGGTGCCAAAATAGTGTCCCATAGATTCCTCTCTAATAGCAGAGGAGAAAATTTTACCTTCATAATGGAAAGATCTGGCTCTTGCCACGTTGGCCAAGGGATCAAACTTAGCGTAGCTCATACTGGGATAACCTGTCATTAAGTGCCTCCTGATATGACTCAATGTGAAGTACACTTCACTTATGATGAAGCATTCTTGTCAAAATGTTTAACCTGGATGCATCTCAATTAATTTCCACTTTATAGGAAGTATAGGAGCTAGAGAAACAAGTTAAATGACACCATAAGGAAATAGTTAAATAAATGCAGAATGCTGCATAACATACAAAGCAACTGACTGAGCTAAACTGTTCAAAAAAGTTAATGCCAGAAAAGGAGGGAAAAGGATAGAGAGAATGTTCTAAATTAAGAGTTAAGAAAAAATAAATAAATTTTCAAAATTTTTTGAAAAACAGACTAAAGAGACGTAAGTGAATGCAAAAGGTGTACTTTGTCTAGATCCTATTTTGTTGGTTTATTTGTTTTAAAGGAGGGAGGGTGCTATAAAACACATCCTTGGGACAATTAGGAAAATTTAAATTAACTGAAAATTTGATATTATATTATGGAATTACCTTAGTTTTCTTAGATATGAAAATGGTATTATGGTTATATATACATATATAAAAAATACACGGAGATAGATATGGTTGTGTGTGTGTGTGTGTGTGTGTGTGCGCGCGCGCGCGCACGTGGGAAGAGTGGGGAGGAGAAAGAGGAAGAGGGGAGAGAGAGGGAAAGAGGGGATGGAGAAGGAGGAGGAGGAGGGGAGGAGAGAGAGAGAGAGAGAGAAACTGACTATCCTTATTCTTAGGAGATACATGCTGAAAAATTAAGGGGTTAAGTATCATGATGATTACAAATTACTTTCAAATTTTTAACAACAAAGAAGGGTGTGCACTGAGGGAGGAAAGGGGACAGAGGAAGAGAAGGGAGAGGTAGGTAGCAGAGAAATGATCCAAACAGCAAAATGTTAACAATTGTTGAATCTAGGTGGAGAGAGTATATGGGTGTTTGCTGTACTGTTTTTTCCCAATTCTTCTGTATATATGATATTTTTCATATTGAAAAGTTAAGGGAGGGGCTAGGTACAGCGACTCACATCTGTAATCCTAGCACTGTGGGAGGAGGAGAGGATCATTTGAGGCCAGGAGTTTGACACCAGCCTGACCAAAGTAGTAAAACCCTGTCTCTACAAAAAAGTTAAAAATTAGCTGGGCATGGCTGAGAGAAGACAGTTTGAGCTCAGGAGTGTGAGCCAGCAGTGAGCTATGATAACATCTATAGCCTGGGCAACAGAGCAAGATCCTCTCTCAAAAAAAAAAAAAATTAGCGGAGGGGAGAAAAAAAGAGAAGAACAATTTAAATATAACACCATGAGAGCATCAGGAAATAACAGTACTCTTGCCCAACAAAGGCTGTAAGAGTATGAATTGTTGCAACGTGACTGGAGAGCAACAGGGCAATGTGGCAATGTCTGTCAGACTTTTAAAAGTAACAATCCAGCATGCCTACTCCTAGGAATCTGTCCTGAAGATATATACTCCTTCATGTGTGAAACGACATATGCACAGTTATTCTTTACAGCATTATGTGTAACAGCAAAAGTCTAGAAACAACCTACATATGCATCAGTCCAGACTGATTACACAAATTATGGCATATTTGTGCAATAAATCAGTATGCATCTTTTAAATCATCTCAAAAAACATGCGAGCTCTTGGAAAATGATACAAAAGATGACCAAGTTGTATTTTACATTAAAAAAATCAAGGTGCAAAACAATGTGTATGACATACACATATCTACAGGAAGGTTTACACAAGAATGTAGCTGGGTGGCTAGAATTAGAGGGAATGGGAGACTGTGTTTGTGTGTTTGCTGCATACTCCCTCTCACACCTTATAATCTTGTTCCATAGATATATTAGTAATTTATTCAAAACATTGTCAAATACTGACTGACTATAGCTGTAATGAACTCTTCATGTCTCTCTGCTTTCATTACTAAAACTTAATTACAGTGGAGTTGCAGGTCACCTAGGAATTAGACTCTGAAGTGAGTATATAAGGTGAAAATAGCATATAGCAAAAATATGCCTTAAAAATCCCTTAAGAAAAAAAAGAAAAAAAAATCCCTTAAGGATATACCACACTAGAGACCAACACAGCATCTCAATAATTCTACCACAGCTCATCTTCACTCCAGCACTGGAACAGTTCACTGTTTCTTTAACTGACTAGTGGATAAAATAGCTGGCTTGTATTTAGGCCTCATGTTGTGATGTTAAAAATGTGTGTCTTTAAAATACCATAATCACACTCATCACAGCTAGCTAAGAGGCATTCCGGAATTGAGACAGGCTGAGAGAAGAGCAGATTTCCATTTCCCATCTCACACTTGATCAGAACCTTCACTGTTTAGGTTCTTTTTCTCTTGTTTTTGTCACCAGATGCATAAAATTGCATTTGTGTAAATATATATAAGATGAGCAGTGACAACACTGAGTTTTTAAGAACACATTTCAAAAACTGTGCCTCTATTAATTAAACAAACTATTAGAGTGGAAGAGAAAATCACAACACAAACGTAATGGGCTATTTTGCTGACTGGGTATAAGTACAATATTAGCTAGCTATAACAAAAGTCCCAGGTCAAGAGGAAAAGAAGAGAGTGATAACAACACCTCATGGTCAGTATTACATATGATTTTAGGTTCTAATCCTAGCTGTAGCCCATTCCTTTATGTTGGCATTCCCATACACCAATATATATTATAGATTCTTCAATCTATACTGAGTAGCCATATAACTATACTAAGTAAAGTCAGCTACCATTGGGGCTAAAAACTCCCAAATATTTCTCTCTAACCCTGCCCTCTCTGATGATGGCCAATATTCCTACTAGATACTTCTGCTCTTAGACAATTCACCCATAGCCACCTCGAATTCACTATAACCCAAACTGAACTCATTCTTTCTCCTCCTCCAATCTGCATTTCTTCTAGTATTCCCTATCTTGGAGAGGAAAACAAACATCCATCCAGGTGCTCAAGGGAAAAAAAATCTAAAATTTATACTATATTATTTCTCTCTCCTACTACTATATGTAATCCCCAAAAGCTGTAGATCCTACCATCTAACATCTCTCTCAAATCCACCCCACCTCCATCATCCCCACTGTCAATGCTTTGGTTCACCTTCATCATTGCTCAGTTAGACTAACTGGTCTCCTTGCCTTCAGTCTTTTCATTCCATCTTCAACACGCCTGCCAAAATTAACTTCCTAAAATGCGAATTTGGTCATGTTACTCTCTCTACTTCAAGAACAGAAGGAGAACAAGTCCCAAAGTAATGATACAGTGAGCCAAAAACAAGCTGTTTTTAATAACATGATGTAATGCAAAGAGTATGTAACATCAGGTATATATGCCCCTATTCTACAACATACTATATATGACCAAGTTAAATAAGCTAATACTTGTGTTTTAGTAGAAAGAAGCCATAGGGAAGCAAGAAAAATTCAACTGTCTTTTTAGAGTCCAAAATGAACACAAAATAGATCACAGCAGTGACGAAGGAAACTTAAGGAAAACAAAGTGTCTCCAAATCTTTAAGTCAACAGTGTATTCAAGCTAAGAAAACTATCTAAAAAGGAATGGCTTAATGAAAAAAGGATTTGGGAAGCAAAAGCAGAGAAGATGAAGGAAGAGCTTTTGCCTTAGGGAAAAAGTAAGCTGAGAGAAGCTGTCTCAGTCCCAGTCCAGCAGACATCTCACTTCCTTGGTTGAGTCTATGATCTGACCTGGTGGGTAAAGTTTGCCTACATGGAGAGAACATTCCAGTCATTTGGCTGAGTCTTCAGGTCCCCCTGACTATTGTTTCTTATTTGAAAAAAATTAAACTAGCATATTAATTAGGACCTAGTAAGTAAATCCATCAGAAAAGAATATACTAATTATGCCAACACACATACATCATTATAAATTAATAAATTAGAATTCTGGTTTTACACATTAGTCTTGTACGGCTGGTTAATGTTAGTCCAACCCTGGGATAAGGAGATGCTTTGGGCATGCTGATCTGATCAGATTTCTGAGGGAGCTAAACCAAGGACCAGACCTAGGATGATGTTAAATTCTAAAATTGCACATGTGGCTATTTAGATGTAAATTTAATTAAGATTAAAAATTCAGTTACTTAGTCACATAACCACATTTTGAAATAGTCACATGTGAATAGTGGCTACCACATTGAATAGTGCAGATACTGAGCATTTCAATCATTGTAAAAAGTCCTATCAGACAGCACTATTCTGAAAGATAACCTCAAAATAACCTCTTGCAAGTTATCTTGGGAAACAGCCTGAGCTAGATTGTTTTCTCAGAAGGTAAAAAATAAATATTCAGGCCGGCCGGCGCCTATAATCCTAGCACCTAGGGAGGCCAAGGCAGGAGGATCACTTGAGGCCAGCAGTTCCAGACCAGCCTGGGCAACACAGTGAGACTTCACCTCTACTCCTGCCAAAAAAAAAGTATATTAGCAGGACATGGTGGTGCACATTTGTAGTCTCAGGTTCTAGAGAGGCTGAGGCAGGAAGATTGCTTGAGCCCAGGAATTTGAGATTTCAGTGAGCTGTAACTGTGCCACTGCACTCCAGCCTGTGTGAGAGAGGGACCCTATCTCTAAAAAAAAGAAAAAGAAAGAAGGAAAGAAATATTTAACAATTGTTTCCTTTCCTTTTGCAATGATTTCTTGAAATCAAAAGACACAGTTTTAGTCTTCAAGATTTCTGCCCCTCTATTATTGGATGATACTCTAAACTAGAGGTAGTATAGCAGAGGTTAGAAGCATATTCTCTGAAGCCAGACTGACTAGGTTCATATCTCATCTTTGTCTCTTACAAGATGTGTGCCATTGAGCATATTATTGAACAACTGCATCTCTTCAGTTTCCTTACCAGTAAAGTTGAAATAAAGGTACCTACCTCATCCAGGTTACTACAGATTCAAGCATTCCTAATCTGAAAATCCAAAATCCAAAATGCTCCCAAATCTGAAACTTTTTGAGTGCTACCACGATGTGCTCAAAGGAAATGTTCATTGGAGCATTTCAAACTTCAGGTTTTTGGATTAGGGATGTTAAATTAGTATAGTATAAAATTCCAAAATAAAAAAAAAATTCAAAATTCAAAACACTTTTGGCTGGGTGCGGTGGCTCACGCCTGTAATCCTAGCACTCTGGGAGGCTGAGGCAGGCAGATCGTTCTTAGCTCAGGAGTTTGAGACCACCCTGAGCAAGAGCGAGACCCCGTCCGTCTCTACCAAAAATAGAAAGAAATTAATTGGACAGCTAAAAATATATGTAGAAAAAATTAGCCGGGCATGGTGGCTCATGCCTGTAGTCCCAGCTACTCGGGAGGCTGAGGCAGGAGGATCGCTTGAGCCCAGGAGTTTGAGGTTGCTGTGAGCTAGGCTGACGCCATGGCACTCGCCCCAGACAAGAGAGTGAGACTCTGTCTCAAAAATAAATAAATAAATAAAGCTGCCATCAATATTCAAATACAAACCTTTGTATGTATATATATTTTCTTTGGGGAAATATCTAGGAGTGGAATGGCTGTATCACATCTCTGGTAGTTCTTAAAAAGTTAAACATATACCTACCAAACTGTTTTCCAAAGTGGTGGTACTGCCCAGACATGGTGGCTCATGCCTGTAATCCCAGCACTTTGGGAGCCTGCGGCAGGAAACTTTCTTGAGGCCAGGAGTTTGAGACCAGTCTGACAACAGCAAGACCTCATCTCTACAAAATAATAATAAAAAAAAATTAGCTGGGTCTGTAGTCACAGCTACTAAGGAGGATCACCTGAGCTTAGATGTCTTGAGTCTGCAGTGAGTTGTGATGATGCCACTGCACTCCAGCTGGGGTGACAGAGACCGTTTCTCTTTAAAAAAATAAAAAAAAAATTAAAAAGGAAGGGGTTTATATGACTTTGTATTCCAACCAGTAATGCATGCAGGTTCTAGTTTCTCCGTATCTTCAACAGTTGGTCAGTCTTTATCATTTTAGCCAGTCTACTGGGTATGAGGTGGGATCTCATTGTGGCTTTAATTTGTAATTCTGTAATGACTAATGATGTAGATCATCTTTTCATGTGCTTATTTGCCTTCCTTTTTTGGCAGGGAATATGGTCTCATTCTGTCGCCCAGGTTATAATATGGTGATGCAATCATAGCTCGCTGCAGCCTTGAACCTGGGCTCAAGCGATCCTCCTACCTCAGCCTCCCGAGTAGCTTGGACTACAGGTCCAGCGAACTTTTTAGCTGACAATGACAACCTACATATGAGGCATATCTTTCCATTTATTTAGGTTTTAATTCCTCTCAGGGTTTTGTAGCTCCCATGAACATCTTTCACATCTTTATCAGATTTATCCCCAAGTATCTCATATTTTTTGATGCTACTGTAAATGGTATTTTATAATTGATTGTTGCCTATATATAGAAATACAGTTTATTTTTTTGTATGTTGACCTTGTATCCTGAAACCTTGCTAAACTCATTTAAAAAAAAAAGGCAAGTTTAAAAACAAAATGCTCTCCCAGTCTTTACAGATTGGCTCTGAACTGGAGCATTCCTGCAACACTTAGTCTGGTGGTTTTCAGCTCTGCCGTAGTCATCGCCAGCCTGCGCGGAGCCCAAGGCCACCCGCAGGAGAAAGCTTAGTGTTCGCGCAGGCCTTTCCTGAGCACTTGTCTAGCCCTGGGCACGTGTCGTGGTCTTCTCACTTCCCCAGCGCATAGGAGAGCTTATAAAGCACTCCCCCTCCCGCCCCAGTGTATCTCCTTACTGACCTCTTTCTAGGCTTTCTGGCATGTCTACACTTTCAGAGAAAGCCACTAGCTCTGGAACACTCAGTGGTGAAATAGAGGCTAAGGCCTTGTGCCCGTCCTTCATGGAGCCACCAGATCAGTCAAAACCCACAACCACGATTCCTTGCACAAGGACCCTGTTGGTCCCCCGGCACTGGTTACACCACAGGTGCAGCTGTTGTCCTCAAAGCCCCACCCGCACTCTGGGCCGGGGGTTGGGGCAGTAGGCAAGCAATTTAAAGAAAATAGCGCTCTTTTGACACAAAGCAGCATCTGCTCCCTTGAAGCCCTCCCCTAGTTATAAATTCACTAGATTTCTAGAGTTCTGCAATAGTTGATTCTGACCGTTTTTTGCCAGCTCAGTTGCATTTGTGAAGAGACGGTGCCCTGGAGTTCCTACTCCCCCATTTCTAAATGTTTATGCACCTAAAAACAGCTACGAAATACACAGAGCAAAATCTGATAGAACTGAGAAATGGACAAACCCACAATTAGAGTTGAAGACATAACACTCCTCCCCCAGCAACTGATCAGAGCGACTAGGGGAAAGACAGTCCAGACGGTAGAACTGAATCCCACCGTCGGTCAGCCAACCAGCGACAGCACGGGACACGTTCTTCACAAGCGCGCACAGGACATTCACAAAAACATCATATCCTGGGTCACAAATCATAACTAATTTCTAAAAATTGAAATGATCAAAATGTGTTCTCCAGCCATAATTGGATTCAACTATGAATTAATAACAAAACTTTTTAGAAAATATCTAAATACAGTTGTCCCTCAATATCCACAGGGGGCAGGATTGATTCCAGGACCTCCAGGTACCAAAATCTTCCGAAGTTCAAGTCCCTTATTTAAAACGGTGTAGTATTTGCACATAGGCCACACACAGCCTCCTGTATACTTTAATCATCTCCAGACTTCTTACAATACCTAATACAATGTAAGTGCTATATAGCTGTTACACTATGTTTATTTGCATTAATTTTATTTTTTTATTGGTTTTTTTCCCCTCAAATATTTTCAGTCTACTGTTGGTGGATCCAAATACAGAAGCTACAGACACTGAGGGCTGACTGCACTCAGAAATTAGAAACAGAACAAAAATGAAAATATGACATATCAAAATTTGAGGGTTGTAGCGAAAGCAATGGTTAGAGGGAAAATTATAGTATTAAGTGCTTATGCTAAAAAATTCTCGATAAGCTTTCACATTAAGGAACTAGAAAAGGAAGCACAAAATAACTTGACAAATAGCAGAAAGCAATGAAATTGAAAAGAAAAATTTTAGAGGAAATTAATGAAATCAAAGCTGGTTCTTTGAAAAATAAATAAAATTAGCAAACTTCTGGCCAGACTGATGAGAAAAAGAAAGATGACATAGATTAAGAATATTAGGAATGAGGCCGGGCACGGTGGTTCACACCTGTAATCCTAGCACTCTGGGAGGCCGAGGCGGGACGATCGCTTGAGCTCAAGAGTTCAAGGCCAGCCTGAGCAAGAGTAAGACCTCGTCTCTACTAAAAATAGAAAAATTAGCCAGGTGTGGGGGTACATGCCTGTAGTCCCAGCTACCTGGGAGGCTGAGGCAGGAGGATCGCTTGAGCCCAGGGGTTTGAAGTTGCTGTGAGCTAGGCTGACGCCACGGCACTCTAACTCAGAAGACATCGAGACTGTCTCAAAAATAATAAGAGTAGAAGGCCCATAAATAGATTCAAATATATATGGAATGTTGTTATAACAGTGGCATCTCAAATTACTGGGTTCTGGGAATACTGGTTAGTCACTCAGAAAAATACAAATTATACTTATACCTAAAACCATATGTAGAGTGAGCTCCACATGGATCA